>ML663006.1:1384483-1515375 GCA_007570785.1 Antilocapra americana
ATGATAATTTTTATTTCCCTTTTTATACTTTTTGGAAGAGTGTAAAAGTTCTGATTTTTTTTCTTCCTGAGACTGTAAACATCATCTTCATACCCATGGCGGATTCATGTCAATGTATGGCAAAACCAACACAATAAAGTAAAGAAAATTTAAAAAAAAAACATAATTAGAAAGGTCCATAAGTATTTCCATGAGAGAAAATTGATAAAATACAACTCAGAGACTGGACAAGTCCTCTATTATGGAGAAAAAGGGGAAGCCCCAAAGCAATTTTCCTTTCCAAGTCACTAGAGGAGCCGAATGCCATTCCAACCTCACTCAGATACGCATCAAAGACAAGAGAGACTCCATCCTTTCCTTCCATCCTGCACACCTGCCTCTGGCAGATCAACAGAAAGCCCCCTGGGCAATTTGAGATTATAGACTAGAAGTCTTCTTTCTCTTTCTTCTTCTTTTTTTCTTTATAATGGACCTTTGTGAAGAGATTGAGACAGGATGGAGAAGGAAACTCTTGATACCTCCTATTCTGCCCCAGGAGACCAAGATTGTAGGGTCTTACCATCACATTAGAGACCTTCCCTGGTGGCTCAGATGGTAAAGCATTTACCTGCAATGCAGGAGACCTGGGTTCAATCTCTGGGTCAGGAAGATCCCTGTAGAAGGCAATGGCAACCCACTCTAGTACTCTTGCATGCAAAATCTCATGAACGGAGGAGCCTGGTAGGCTCCAGTCCATGGGGTCCCATAGAGTTGGACACAACTGAGCGACTACTTAAATAAGTAAGTAACCATCACATTAGAGGGTGGCATGTTGAGTATATACATACTCTGCATTCTGTTAGTTCCACTTTTGGGGTGATGCCTGGAGACAGTTGGGTGCACTCACACCAGGGAGGTGTTGCTAGGAAGGTTGTTCACACATCGTTCACAGGATGGCTCCAGGCTAGAAAGAGCCCCAAGACCCACCACGAGTGGAGTGGAGAAAGGGCAGCAAATTCATACAACCAACTGCACAGCAATAAAAATGGATGGTGGGACTTCCCTGCTGGTCCAGTAGTCAGGACTCTGAGATTCCACTGAAGGGGACACTGGTTCTACCTCTTTTTGGGAAACTAGGATCCTACAAGCTTCATGGCGAGGCCAAAAAGAGATGGTGCACTGTGGCCCGCAACGAAACGGATGTATCTCACCGACAGAATGTCAAGGGAAAGAAACCAGACCTTAGAAACTCATAAAGCATGATTCCACTTATATAAAGCTCAAAAGCAAAAGAGGCAACATTAAACTATGTTGTTTAGGGATGCTGACAGAGGGGTTAATACTATAAGAAAAGCAAGAGAAGGATTAGCCCAAAAGTCAGGGTTGTGGTTACTTGTTTGAGGAGGAAGGAGTGCTCAGGGAGATTCAGGGTACTCTGTCCTGCAAGTACAAATGTCCTGTTGCTAACACTGGTGTTTTCTGTATGAGAACTGGTTAAACTGTGTGTATCCTATGCAGTTATGAGTCATAAAAACAAACATAAAAATGAAGCACATGTTATAAAAGAAAAGACCTGGGGTTTCCCTGGCAGTCATCATTAAGACTCCATGCTTCCAATGCAAGGGGCTCATGTTCGATCCCTGATAGGGAAACTAAGATCCCACAGGCTGTGTGGTACAGCCAAAAATGCATAATAAAATAAAATATCTAAAGCATCCTATGGAGGCTGGTTCTTGCAGCATCACGAGCCTTCACATCAACTGCCCAGCTCTAAGGGGCAGCACATAATTCCTTTTAAGGTGATTCAATGAACCATTACAGAGAATGCGCTGAGTTCCAGATCTAGGGCTAAGTGCCGAAGCTTCCAAGAATGAGGAAGACAAGACTTATGCCCTTGAGGTGCTTAAAATCTAGAGGGGGACAAGTAAGCAGGCAGGCACCAAGGGTCACGTGATGAGACCTCTGCTGGGACAAGCGCAAAGGGCTGGAACACTTCCTTGAAGAAGCAACACCCAAATGAGAACCAGCGGGCAGGCAAGATGAATCAGGGGTGGGAGAAAACCAAGCATGTCCTGAGAAGAGAAAAGGCAAAGCCCCGGGGGCAGGGTGCATACCAGGGAGGGTCGGTCCTTGATAAGGCTGGACTGTGGGTGCAGGCTGCAGCCAGGAGGGAGATGAGCGATGAAGTCACAGAAGGCGGTGTCCAGGTCAGGATGTGCTCAAAGCAAAGGCCATGGGAGCCCTAGAATGATTTAGAGCAAAGGTTTAGAAGGAGCAAGAGGGAACAGATTAAAGGTTGTTTGGGTGATTTGGATGAGAAATGATAGAGGCCTGGTTGAAAGCCATGGAAATAGACACGGAATCGAGGGATACAAAACAGCAACCAAAACCAATTGTGAACACAATTCTATTTCAGTAGGGAAGGCAGGTTGAGAATTTGCACATTTATAGACTCGCCAGTAAGGCTTTACTGCTGGTCCGTGGATTATGCTTTGAGAAGCAGCAAGGTTCTACATGGCACCGGGCCAGGCTGTGTCTGATTATCCGAAAGGTGTCCTGAATCTCTGTACATTGCCTGAATTCAGTTCACACCCTGGCTGCCTCATTGCCGACCAGGTGGCCCAGGTTAAGTCTCGTTGTCACCTTCAGCCTCTGTGTCCTTGCCTGGAAAAGGCATGAGATGGTACCAATCTCAGTAGGGTTGCTAGGCAACCTAAGCAAGGCCAGCAGAACTTGACCAATGAGAGCTCAGATATTTGTTTCATCTGCTCTGAATGTCCCATCCCCAACTGATTCTTGGCTGCCCAGCTGCCCCACCAGGGTTGACAAAAGGTAACAACAGATTTCTCATCAGGCTGAGCCAAATAATCAGGTTAACAAACTATCATGGAATTGACCTCAGAGACAAAGAGGGGATTCATTTGAGACTTTTGATGTGGGAGTGCAGGCATTGGGTGGGTCAACAGGTTCGTTTGGGTTTTTCTGCTACAGCCTATGGATGAAACCCGAAGGAACTTTTTGGCCTAGTCTATCTATTTGTTAGAAACTCTGGGGTTTTTAGAGTCAGGTCTGAGCTTGAAGCTATGCAGGCTCTTCTGCTTTAGCCACTGAGCTTCTTCAGGACCTCCCCCAGGCACCAGGTTAGGACTTTGGGGGGGGGGGCACTTTCTGATAACCTTCCCCCAGAATTTTTCTAAAGTAACATTTATTGGCTTTGATCTTCTTTTCATGTTAAAAAGAGAAAGAACATATTTGATGAAAAAGATAATGGCAATCACTGCCATTTATGGAGCTCTTATTGAAGCTCTTTGTTTTCAAGTCTTTATCTCTTTGAACCATTCCAGATTTTTTCCATGAGGTCTTTGGCTGGAAGATGACCTTCCTTGTCCAAAGCTAGTGAGTCAGGGAGCCCAGGAATGATGCTGGGTTGGTCCCATTCTGTGCAGGACCATCTAATACACCACCTGAGAACCTCTGCAAGGCAGAGAAATCAAAGGAACTCTGACAGGGACAACCCCTGTGACATTCTCCTGTATTTTCCTGAAGTCTTTGTGTAGCTATTTGTAAAAAATAATTTGGAAAATAGAAGGACCCTATGAACGAGCAATTCTACACTCGGGTGTATGTGCAAAAAAACAAAACACTAATTCGAAAGAATACATGCAGCCCAATGTTTGTAGTAACATCATTTACAATTGTTAAGGTATGGAGTTGGGTTGAGTGTCGGTCAACAGATGAGTGGACAAAGATGTGATACAGACACACACACACAATGAAATATTACTCAGCTATAAAAAGAATGAAATCTGATTTTTGGTAGGAACCAACACAATTCTGTGAAGTAACTATCCTTCAATTAAAATATAAATATATTTTTTGAAAAAAGAATGAAATTTTGTCATTTGCACCCACATGGATGGACTTGCAGGGCATTTTGCTAAGTGAAATAAATCAGAGAAAGTCAAATACTGTATGATGTCACATAAATGGACTTTAACAAATTCAACAAACTAGTGAATATAACAAAAAAAGAAGCAGACTTGGGGAACTTCCATGGCTACCCAGTGGTTAAGACTCCATGCTTCCAATGCAGAGGGTACAGGTTTGATCCCTGGTGGAGAATGTAAGATCCCACATACCTCCAGGCCAAAAAGCCAAAGTATAAAACAGAAGCAATATTGTAAAAAATTCAGTAAAGACTTATAAAATGGTTCACATAAAAAAAAAATCTTAAAAAAAAAAATAAGCAGACTCACAGATACGGAGAACAGACTAATAGTTACCAATGGGGAGAGTAAAGGGTGGAAGAGCAAGATGGAGTAGGGGATTAAGAGGTACAAACTCCTATGAACAAAATAAATAAGCTCCAAGGATGTATTGTACAGCACAGGGAATATAACCAGTATTTCATAATAACTATTAATGGAGTTTAGCCTTTAAACCAGCTTCACTGGTGACTGAGCAGTAAAGAATTCTTCTGCAGTGCATGAGATGCGAGAGACTCGGGTTCAATCCCTGGAATGGGAAGATCACCTGGAGGAGGAAATGGCAACCCACTCCATTATTCTTGCTTGGGAAATCCCATGGAGAGAGGAGTCTAGCAGGCTACAGTCCATGGGGTCGCAAGAGTCGGACATGACTGAGCACTTCATGCATGCTTTAAATAGTGTGAATCACTGCACACTTGTAACATACAATATTATATATCAACTGTATCCCTCATAGCTCAGTTGGTAAAGAATCTGCCTGCAGTGCAGGAGTTCAGTTCAGTTCAGTTAAGTCGCTCGGTTGTGTCCGACCCTTTGCTACCCAATGAACCACGGCACGCCAGGCCTCCCTGTCCATCACCAACTCCCGGAGTCCACCCAAACCCATGTCCATCGAGTTGGTGATGCCATCCAGCCATCTCATCCTCTGTCGTCCCCTTCTCCTCCTGCCCCCAATCCTTCCCAGCATCAGGGTCTTTTCCAATGAGTCAACTCTTCGCATGAGGTGGCCAAAGTACTGGAGTTTCAGCTTCAACATCAGTCCTTCCAGTGAACACCCAGGACTGATCTCCAGTTCTTGGGTTGGGAAGATTCCCTGGAGAAGGAAGTGGCAATCCACTCCAGTGTTCTTGCCTAGAGAATCCCATGGACAGAGGAACATGGCAGGTGACAGTCCATGGGGTCACAGGAGTCGGACACGACTTAGAGACTAAACTACTACTACTGCTATACTTCAATTTAAAACTGATCAAAATTAATTTCAGAGCAACCTGTATACTGAGCCGTATTGAATATTTATTTTTTTGTGGATTTACGTTATAATAGCAGCTCATACATTTTTCTTCTTTTCAATTCTAACAATACACAAATATGTGCTGATCAAAGAAAAAACTCCCTAACCCCACCCTGCTCAGATGTCTTCACTGTTTCCTTCCATGTGCCTTTCTTTCCATGTGCCAAGCAGATTCTCACACCTGCTCTGTGCCAGGCCCTGCACTCGGCGCTGGGATCAAAGATGTGTATGGAAGGTGAAAATCTCAAAGTCCCTGGCTTTAAGGTCTTCCCTGGGTCCAGCCAAGGCTGGGAGGGCTTAGATGCAGTCATGACAAGACCTTAAACCCAGAGAGATGGAGTGAGTGTGGAAAGGATAAAAATAAAACTAACAGGCTTTGCCGTAGCAGAGGGAAGAGGGGATCCATTGGTGGATTCAGAGTTTATGAGAAGGTGAAAGGAGGAGTAAAGAGCTTGACAGGAGAGACTTCCCTGGTAGTCCAGTGGTTAAGACTCTGTGCTTCCAATCCAGGGGGCATGGGTTCAATCCCTGGTCAGGGAACTAGGATCCTGCGTACCTCCAGGTTGAAAAAGGAGTGAAGTTTGACATGAGTGAAAAAGACACTCATAAACCAGATCAAGATTCAGTCATTGATTGGCATATCCTGGCCAAGAACATTTGGATCCCAGCTTGGGAAAGAGATGTTAGCCTACAGTTGCCATTCTCACTTCCTCCTAAGACATCATGCAATGTCTGGAGACATTTTCTGTTGTCAAAATAAAGGTGAGAGGGTGTTACTGTTGACAACTAGTGGGTGGAGGCCGGAGACGCTGCTAAACATCCTCCAGTGCACTGGATTGTCACCACCCCAAGACAAGAATCACCTAACCCAAAACACTAATGGCACAGAGACAGAAATTCTGGCTGGGGCAGGGAAGGTGCCCCCTAGATCAGCCACTTGCAAGCTAAGGTGTCTGGAGAAGATCACTTTGTCCCTCCCAGCCTCACTTTCCTTCTCTACATAATGATAGAGAACAGTGGCATCTGCTTCATAGGTTAGTGAGAAGGGTAAACTGCTTGAAGAAGCGCTTGACAAATGGAGTAGTTAAAAAAATAAACATACATGGTAATTTCCTGGTGGTCCAGGGGTTAGAACGCCGAGCTTTCACTGTTGAGGACTTGGGTTCAATCCCTGGTTGGCAAACTACGATCCATCAAACTGGGTGGTTTGGGCCAAAAGAGAAAAAAAAAAAAAAGGGGGAAATGAGGGGGAGTTTGCAGAGATGTAGCAAGACTTCAAATGCTGCAAAGAAAAATCTGGGCTTTCTTCTCTCAGTATGTTCCAGGCCTTGAAGGTGTATGAACATTTGCAAAATTTGATATTCAAGATAATTCATCAGTTAAAAAAAAATTCCTTTAAGCACACAACAGTTACTCCTAAGCAGCTGGCATATGGGAGGACTGAGGTGCTCCTCATGGTGGATAGGCGTGGGGAGTGGATTTAAATTTTTTTCTTTTTGGCCAAGCTGTGTGTCATGCAAGATTCTAGTTGCCGAGGATGGAACCCATGGTCCATGCAGTGGAACGATGGGATCTCCTCCCCTCGACCACTGGGGAAGTCCCTAATTTTTTTTTCTTTACTTTTTTTTTTTTTAACAAGGCAGGTATTATTTTCTCAGTTAAAAAATAGAATTTGGAAAGTGCCCAGTGATGGTAAAGATATTTAAATGGCAAAGCAAAACAATAAAACACATTGCAAAGAAAATAAAAACCAAAAGTGAAACAGATTAATCTCTAAGTTGATTCAGACACTGAATCCATGGCTCATTCACATACAAGTTTTGGCTATTGCCAAATTGACTGTGTTGTCATTTAAGGAAAAAAAGTCTGAATGCATGGCAAAACCAATACAATATTGTAAAGCTGATAAATAAATAAATTAATTTAAAAAAATCTGAAGGTTCCTGATGTTGGATATGTATGTGGTGGAGAGGGGAAGTGTGCCTCCACACGTCCCCAGTAAACTACTTTTGGGTTGTTTTGGAGCTGCATGTGTCCAATGCAAACCAACCACTTATGCCTATGAACCACCAGCGACTATATTCTTCAGACCTTCTCAGGCTCCTCAGCGTCTTTGAGTAGGTGCCAAGGCCAAAGAGACCTGCTGATCCGCAAACAGCTTGACACCTGTTTGATTCAGAACCAGTAAAAGATGAATAAGTCTTTCCTGAAAGTCATGCTTTCCAGCAGCAGATTTTAAATGTATCGGGTTCCAGGGGGACCACTGGGGTCATGCGCTGTCACTCAGAAGACTAACAATCAGAAGCTGGAGCTCATCTGTCATGTGGCAAGTTGTGGGCTTGCTTCCTGGTTCCGCCACTTAAATGGCCTTGGGTGTGTTACTTAACCTCTCCGAACCTCAGTATCTTCTATTCCAAAGGGCCAATAGCCTGTCAGCCCTGGCAGAATGTTGTACAAGTATAGGCAGACGGTGGAAGCTAGAGAGTTCTGAAAAATGCCTGATGCCTGCTCTTGTGGGCTTCCCAGGGGGCGTTAGTGGTAAAGAACCTGCCTGCCAATGCAGGAGATATAAGAGAGTGGGTTTGATCCTGGGTTGGAAAGATCCCCTGGAGGAGAGCATGGCAACCCATTCGGGTATACTTGCCTGGAGAATCCCACGGACAGAGGAGCCTGGCGGGCTACAGTCCATGGGGTGGCAACGAGTCAGGCACCACTGAAGCGACTGAGCATGCACGCACGCACCTGCTCTCGTAAAAGGCAATCATTGGTAACACCTTCCACCCACTTTGCCTCCTGGGCAGGCGTAGAGGCTTCTCAGAGGCTACTCCTTATCAGCTGAAGTGCTGAGAACACCCAAAATAAAGCTTGTGGAGACTTGTCTTCACTAGCATAGCTGAACCGGCTTTAGAGGTTTGAAATGACTCCATGATTCCTGGATTCTCTCTCGCTCTTTTTCTTTTTCCATAGTTTTTCTTTAAAATGTTCATATTTTTTTAATTTATTTTTTATTTTTTTATTTTCTTCCTGAAATCTTCTTATCTCTTTTTTTCCCCCTTCTTTCGATTCTCTCTTCATTTGTCTTTGAAAGGGCTGGTAAGGGGCATGATTTGCTATCTGCAGCTCTCTCCTTGCCTACCAACACAGGCGGGAAAACATGAAACAACCTCAGTCAGATAGTCAATGTCAGAACCCAGAAGGTGTGACCCAGGAAGAAGCTGAGAGAAACAAAGAAAGTGGATGTGGGGG
This sequence comes from Antilocapra americana, assembly GCA_007570785.1. Taxonomy (NCBI): domain Eukaryota; kingdom Metazoa; phylum Chordata; class Mammalia; order Artiodactyla; family Antilocapridae; genus Antilocapra; species Antilocapra americana. The sequence goes on from ML663006.1 coordinate 1,392,989, forward strand.
ACTTCCTCGGTGGTCCGGTGGCTAAGGCCCTGTGCCCCCAATTCAGGGCACCCTAGGTTCTATCCCTAGTCAGGGAAGTAGATCCCATATGCCAGAACTAAAGATCCCATATGCCGAAACTAAGCTCGGTGCAGCCAAAAAAAAGAACGTGGACATGGAACATTTCCCCAGAGGGTCCCAGTCCTGAGGGGCAGAGCCGCTGAGAGGTTAAGGGAGTCCCAGAATCCCAAACAAGGATGCTATTTCTCAGTCAAGGCAAGGTTTTCATGTCCTATTGTATTTGCACAGGGAACTCTGCTCAGGGTTATGTGGCAGCTTGGATGGGAGGGGAGTTTGGAGGAGAGTGGACACCTGTATATGCATGACCAAGTCCCTTTGCTTTCCACCTGAAACTGTCACAATATTGTTAATTGGCTATACTCCAATATCAAATAAACAAATTTTAAAGAAAGAAAGAAAGGTGTTCATGAGCCACGCTGGGCTTTCTTGACTCAAGTCAGGCCTCTTGGGAGAGCCGTCTTGCGGCTTCCTTTAGAATCAGATGACCTGTTTGTCTTCCTTACCACTGGCCTTTTCCTTCTCAGAGGAAGAGAAATGGAATCCAGAATGGAACTGGAGGTAAATACTGTGTGGGTCGGCAGTGCTGGAAGTTGGCACAGACCAATGCAGTGAGTAGTAGGTCTCTAACTAGCTGAGCAAGTCACTCACTGTCATGACAACAAAAATAAGGGGTGGTAATAAGGAGTCGCCACTATGCAGGGCACTTTGGAAACTGCGGCAGCCCGCAGATACAGAAAACAAACATCTGGTTGCTCAAGGGGAGCAGTGGGGAGGGGTCAGTTGGGGGTTTGGGATTAGCAGATGCCAGCTAGAATATGGGCTTCCCAGGTGGCACTAGCGGTGAAGAGCTCACCTACCAAAGCAAGAGACCCAGGTTCAATCCCTGGTTGGGAGGATCCCCTGGAGGAGGGCATGGCAACCCACTCCCGTGTTCTTGCCTGGAGAATCCCATGGACAGAGGAGCCTACAGTCCATGGGGTGGCAAAGAGTCGGACACAACAGACTGACTTTAGCATGCACGCTTGCCACTAGTATATATAAGCTAGATAAACAATGAGGTCCTACTGCTTCCCTGGTGGCTCAGCTGGTAAAAGATCTGCCTGCCATGCAGGAGACCTGGGTTCGATCCCTGAGTTGGGAAGATCCCCTGGAGGAGGGCATGACAACCCACTCCAGTATTCTTGCCTGGAAATCCCCATGGACAGAGGAGCCTGGCAGGTTACAGTCCATGGGGTCAAAAAGAGTTGAACACAACTGAGCAATTAAGCACAGCATTGTATAGCACAGAGAACTATATCCGATATTCTGTGATAATGGAAGAGAATGTAGAAAAGAATATATGTGTATATATAACTGAGTCATTTTTTTGTTTACAGCAGAAATTAACACAGCATTATATATACTTCAATTATATATACTTCAATAAAAAAAAAAACACGTATTTTATCTGAATCCTCATAAAAAGACTTCTGACCTGGACAGTCTTATTCTCTTTATTTAGAGATGAGTAAAAATGGATTTGCTCCTGGAGATTCTGAGAAGCCACTGTAGCTTACTCAGCAAAGGAGGAGTCAGGGGAGGAGAGAGACAGGAGTGGGATCTCTAGGATGTAAACTGGGGTGCTGGATAGATGGAGTGAGAGGGACCAGGGGTCCAAAGTCTGGGAGACTGCGTCCTGCTGGTGCCAGTGCAGCCCCTCTTTGAAGAGAGTTTTAAAGGTGGGAAAAAAACAAACCCTGAAATTTAAATTGAAAATTGAAATGTATTGCCTGAGGTCATAAAACCAGCAAAGTGAGCAGGAAAGTTTTGACCGCTGGGGGGTAATCATCCAACCCAGCAATACAACTAAATAGCTCATCTCTCTAATCACAAGGGGCCTTTTGGAGTCAGAAACTCCATAAATAAATCCAAGTATCCCTTTCTGATCTCCAGGCAAACAAATGGAATTAGCACATCAAAGGCTTGGGTCCCTGTACTGTGAGTAAGTAATCCTGCCCCAAGGTGGGAGGTGGGGCAGATGGAAGATCCAGGAGTTCAGAAGTGGTTAACTCACTTATTTCTTGGGCTCCATTCCTGACCAGCTGTGTGACTCAGGAATACTTACCTAACCTCTCTGAGCCTACCTCATAAACTTGTTATGAGGATGAAATTAAAATGATGTTATCATTGTTGAGTGGTTTATATGTGCCAAACCCAGTTCCAAGATCATTTCTTACATTCACTCAATTCTCCCGATAACATACCTCTTAAGTGAGTTACTAATACATTATGTAATAATTAAAATGATTACAGGAAATCTATCTAGCAACATAAGAGACACATTATATTAAGTAGTAATAACAATCAAAATAACAAGTAAATTTTGGGGATTCCCTGGCCGTCCAGTGATTAGGAATCTGCACTTTCACTACCCTGGGGCTGGATTCAACCCCTGGTTGAGGAACTAAGATCCCACAGCCCCGAGGTGTGGCTAAAAAAGATAAAAAATAATAATAAGCAACAAATAAATTTCAAAATACTGTCTGCTCTAAGTCAACATTCAAATTCCTGAATGCGAGGATGAAAAGAGAAAATAAAAAAATTAGCCCTCAATTTTTGGTGGAATTGTGCGTGGCTCATTATGTCTTTGGTGGCTGTTACATAATGAATTTTTCCAGAAATGAAATTTTTATTTATAATATTTATATGTAACTATACAAGAACAATTGAATAGGGTTTGAGAAGCAAACATCTATACATACAGACACACATATATCCCCGTTCAGTCTGGGTGCCTCCTGGCGTCGTCATTTAGGGCTGAGGACCAACAGGAGTTGGTTCAGATTTGTAAAGAATCTGCCTGCAGTGCAGAAGACCTAGGTTCAGTCCCTGGGTTGGGAAGATCCCCTGGAGAAGGGAATGGCAACCTTCTCCAGTATTCTTGCCTGGAGAACTCCATGGACCAAGGACCCTGATGAGTTACAGTCCATGAAGTTGCAAAGAGTCAGACACGACTGAGAGACTAACAGTTTCACGCAGTTATAGCTATTTAATTACATAGAGCATCTATAGTTATTTAATTATGTCTCTATACAAATATATAGAGATATATGTATATGCACATATGTCTACCTATTTAATTACATTTGTGTATTTGTTTAGCTCTCTCCCAAACCCTGTTTTTATCGCTTTCTCCTCTGAGGAAAACTTTACCGGGAGGCAAATTCTGTAGGCAAATACTGCTGCAAGGGCTTGATCCCACATTTTCGTGAATCATAGACCCTTTGAAGATCCCAGGAATGCCTGCTACTATCAACCCAAGGAAACGCACACACCCAGAACCCAGAAGGTAGGTGGCTTCCTCTTCATGGGAGCTCATAGCTGCTCCCACAATCCACTCCCTTGAGCCCCTGAAGTTCACAGGTTAAGAATCCATGTTTTCATTTTGAAATCTACTCCTTTTTATTTTCCAGTAAATATTGATTGAGCATCTATTATGCACCAGAAGCACCCTGTCCTGAGACGTTAAAATGTCACCTAATGGCATTCACAGAGGATCATTAACCCCTTTTTATCTACTTCTGACCTTTCCTTGCAAAAATAGCAGTAGAGATAGAGGGGTAGCTCACATCTAAGGGATACTTTGCTGATTATAAAGGACTTTCTCACATATTCCTTGATGTAGGCTTGTGGCCACGGGGTAAGTAGATACTACTATTATCTTTGTGCAACTAAAAGGCACATTAAAAGTTGGAGAAGGTGGAATGGATGACAGATTTATCTGCATGTAGAGGAGACAAAATTCTGCACCTAGGGGCTTGTTTTAGACGGCAGAGATCACAAGCGATCTTATCGGCTCCTGGATAAGACCAGAGCCTGAATTCAGACTCCAGCAGGTCCTGTGTTACCTTAGGCAAGTTTCTTTAACTCTCTGAGCCTGTGTTTCCTTATGAAAACCAATGACATCATGGATGTAGAAAACAAATTTATGATTGCCAGGGGATAAGGGGGGTGGGGAGGGACAAGTTAGAAGATTGGGACTAACATATATATAATACTATATATTAAATAGATATAGATACTATTAATACTATATATTAAATAGATTATAACATATATATAATACTGTATATTAAATAGAAACTGCTGTATAGAACAGGGAACTCTATGCTCTGTAATGGTCTGTATGAGAAAAGAATCTTAAAAACAAACAAACAAACCCCACGAAATCCTCCTGAAAATTTTTAATGGAATTTTCTGAATCTATAGACCATTTTAGGAAGAATTTACATCTTAACAGTATTGAATCTGCCAATTTATAATCATGGTGTGTTTTCTTATATATTTTGTACTTTTAATGTGGAAGTCTTACATATCTTTTGTTAAATTCCTTTTAAATGATATTCTAGTTTTTGATGTTTCTGTGTCAGATTTTAATTTCATTTTCCAATGATTTGCTGATAGCTAATAAACATTAAATTGGTTTTTGAAAAAAAAAAAACAAACCAGAGACAGGAGTAACATTGATTCATTAATAAAAACACCAGAAACAATAGGGAGAGAATTAATACCTACTAGTACTATGACGTTTTATGATGATAAAATGTTAATGGCAGGAAAACAAAAAATAAATTAATAAATGAAAACATTTTTTTTTTTTAGGTAAGGTGGTAAATCTCACCCCTTTGATATTTTTCCCCCTATTGGTATGGAAAGTTTGGGTTGAATTTTGAGAATTCTTCTTCCAGACTCCCTGAATCTAAACCCTTATTGACATAAGAGTTGTCATAAGTAGTTTTTAATGAGTGAAATTCTTTTTTCTTGATCCGGGTATCATTTTTCACATCTAAAGCAGGGCCTGTCTAACCATTGGGCGTAATGGACACCCTTTCTCAGATGACCCCAAGAGAGTAGAGTGGGGTGTATCTTGCCAAGTTAAAATAAATGATCTTGCCAAGTTAGAATGAATGCCTGGACTTCCCTGGTAGAGAATCCACCTGCCAAAGCAAGAGATGTGGGTTTGATTCCCGGTCCAGGAAGATCCCACATGGCTACTCGCCACCACACTCTAGGGCCCAGGAACCACAACTACAGAAGCCCGTGTGCCCTAGAGTCCACGCTCCCTAACAATAGAAGCCACCGAAATGAGAAACCTACACACCACAGCTAGAGAGTAGCCCCACTCACTGCGGCTAGAGCAAAGCCCAGGCAGAAGCAAAGAACCAGCACAGCCATAAACAGATACATAAAATTATTTTAAAAAGAGAAAATGAATAAATGCTCAAATGTCAACAAAATGTAATTTTATGTGAACTTGCCAAGGCATACAAAATTGTATTTACTATGTAATGGTGGTACATTCTAAGATATGGAGTGAGGGCCCCCAAAAGTCAGAATGCGGGAAGTTATGCCCCAAGTTATGATAATTGTTGAAATTAGATGAGCACAAGAGAGTGCATTATATTTGGATATCTGGACATATTTCAGATTTTTCAAAACACTTAAGTAAAAAGGCTCTCACCCTTTGAATTCCAGTTCATCGCCAAGTCATGATTCTCAGGCAACTGCTGCTTAGTAAAGTTTGCAATATTTCATTGAGTTCATTCCTCAGATCACTAGACCTTAAAAGGTGGCTTGAGCTCTCAGGAGACAGAAGATTGGATAAACAAATATTTGTTTTCTGGAACGTATCCAAATATCCAAATATAATGAACTCTCTTGTGCTCCTCTTTCAGTTTTAAGAATTATCATAACTTGGGCAAGGACCTTTTCGGCACTCTGACTTTTGAGGGGTCCTCACCTTGTATCTTAAAATGCACCCACATTTTGTAATAAAGACAATGTTGTGCAGTTCCATGAGTTCTGCTTTGGCAAACTGACATAAAATTACACTGTGTCCACATTTAAGCATTTATTCATTTTAATTTGGCAAGATCCCCCCTTCCTCTGCCACTGCCCACTGGTTGATTCACTTCATTGTGCAGCTGGAAATCAACACGACGTTTTAAAGCAATTGTATTTCAATAAAAGAAAAGAAAAAAAACACCAACAAAGCCCAAATATACATTGTCTGCTTTTATAATTCCCAAAGGCACGAGGTAATGTCGGTCAGTTCAGTCACTCAGTCATGTCCAACTCTTTGCGACCCCATGAACTGCAGCACTCCAGGCCTCCCTGTCCATCACCAACTCCCGCAGGAGGTAATAGATGAATATATTAGGGAACCTTGGGACGGGTTTTTCTAAGACTCTGGTGCTATGGTCTCCAATCGGCACAAAGCCATCCCACTCTTGTTTTCAAAGAGAGGTGGTTGCATTTCGATGTCTACCCAGCATCTTTCTTCCCAGGCTGGGAGTTGCCCCCACCTCTCCTGCCAACCCAGTGGCATCGGCTGTCCTCACAATGACATGAGATCTTTATCCCCAATTCAGTCCTTCTCAGCAGACCAGCTGGGATTGATGAGGAAAGGAGAAAGATCTCTTTGGATGTTTCCCCTCTGAGTTGGTGTAAGTGTGAATTTGTGAAGGTCAGTTTGGTGAAAGGGATCATAAACCTTGAGAATATGCTTATCTTCCCTCCCGACTTTCCAAATCTTGGAATTTCTCCTGGGGAAATGTCTGAGATGGGAATGCTAAAGTGAATGTTACAAAGGTTAAAGGGAAAAAAAATCACAAGTGAAATACTATCACTTGGCTAGAATGGTGATATAGCCCTAAAATACATTTTCCAGATTTTGAAAGTATTAAAATGAGGGAGGGAGAAGGATATTGTGGGTAGGGACTTGGAAAAATCCTCTTCCTATTCTAAAGAAATAAATTCAATTACAAAACAAAACACTGTTTTTTTGAGGGAAGCCAAACCATGTGTCACGTGGGATCTTAGTTCCCCCACCAAGGATCAAACCCGTGACTCCTACAGTGGAAGTGCAGAGTCATAGCCACCCACTGAACCACCAGGGAAGCCCCACAAAACAATGATATTTTCACTAAAGACAAAATACACCAGGGTTGTGCTAAGCACTTTGGGGGTGCATTCTTCCTATAAATCTTTTATCTTTAGATTTCCTTTATTGGAGGGAAAAAACAGTGAGCCCTATCTACATTTAATAACAAAGGGACAGACTGATTGGGAAAGAAGTATCAGAAAAAGTTCTGATTTTGATACAAGCTCTTAGTTCAGTTCAGTTGCTCAGTTGTGTCCGACTCTTTGCGACCCCATGAATCGCAGCACGCCGGGCCTCCCTGTCCATCACCAACTCCCGGAGTCTATCCAAACCTCTGTTCATCGATTTGATGATGCCATCTGGCCATCTCATCCTCTGTCATCCCCTTCTCCTGCCTCCAATCCTTCCCAGCATTAGGGTCTTTTCCAATGAGTCAACTCTTCGAATGAGATAGCCAAAGTATTGGAGTTTCAGCTTCAGCATCAGTCCTTCCAATGAACACTCAGGACTGATCTCCTTTAGGATGGACTGGTTGGATCTTCTTGCAGTCCAAGGGACTCTCAACAGTCTTCTCCACACCACAGTTCAAAAGCATCAATTCTTTGGCGCTCAGCTTTCTTCACCATCCAACTCTCACATCCATACATGACTACTGGAAAAACCATAGCCTTGACTAGACGGACCTTTGTTGGCAAAGTAATGTCTCAGCTTTTCAATATGCTATCTAGGTTGGTCATAACTTTCCTTCCAAGGAGTAAGCATCTTTTAATTTCATGGCTGCAATCACCATCTGCAGTGATTTTGGAGCCCAAAACAATAAAGTCTGACACTGTTTCCACTGTTTCCGCATCTATTTGCCATGAAGTGATGGGACTGGATACCATGATCTTAGTTTTCTGAATGTTGAGCTTTAAGCCAATTTTTTCACTCTCCTCTTTCACTTTCATCAAGAGGCTTTTTAGTTCCTCTTCACTTTCTGCCATAAGGGTGGTGTCATCTGCATATCTGAGGTTATTGATATTTCTCCTGGCAATCTTGATTCCAGCTTGTGCTTCTTCCAGCCCAGCATTTCTCATGATGTACTCTGCATATAAGTTTAATAAGCAGGGTGACAATATACAGCCTTGACGTACTCCTTTTCCTGTTTGGAAGCAGTCTGTTGTTCCATGTCCAGTTCTAACTGTTGCTTCCTGACCAGCATACAGGTTTCTCAAGAGACAGGTCAGATGATCTGGTATTCCCACCTCTTTCAGAATTTCCCACAGTTTATTGTGATCCACACAGTCAAAAGATTTGGCATAGTCAATATAGCAGAAATAGATGTTTTTCTGGAACTCTCTTGTTTTTTCGATGATCCAGTGGATGTTGGCAATTTGATCTCTGGTTCCTCTGCCTTTTCTAAAACCAGCTTGAACATCTGGAAGTTCACAGTTCATGTATTGCTGAAGCTTGGCTTGGAGAATTTTGAGCATTACTTTACTAGTGGGTGCAATGAGTGCAATTGTGCGGTAGTGTGAGCATTCTTTGGCAGGCTCTTACCCTGGTTGAATTGATGCTTTTGAACTGTGGTGTTGGAGAAGACTCTTGAGAATCCCTTGGCCTGCAAGGAGATCAAACCAATCAATCCTAAAGGAAATCAGTCCTAAATATTCATTGGAAGGACTGATGCTGAAGCTGAAACTCCAATAATTTGCCCACCTGATGTGAAGAATAGACTCTTTGGAAAAGACCCGGATGCTGGGAAAGATGGAAGGTGGGAGAAGAAGGGAACAACAGAGGATGAGACAGTTGGATGGCATCACCGACTTGATGGACATGAGTTTGAGTGCATCACCGACTCGATGGACATGAGTTTGAGTAAGCTCCAGAAGTTGGTGATGGACAGGGAGGCCTGGTGTGCTGCAGTCCATGGGGTCAAAAAGAGTCAGACACAACTGAGTGACTGAACTGAACTGAACTTACCGTGGTTGTCTACAGTTTTTAGATTTTTGCCTCTAATGTCTTCTCCTGGAGGGTCTTCTGGTCTCCCTCTGCCTAAGTGGCCCCTCTTGCCCATCAGTCTGTTCAGTCTTCAGAGTACTTATCACAATCTGTATTTATCAGGTACATTTTTACTTGATTTTCAATCTCCCTGGCCCCTTTAGAATTTAAGCCGTGACCTTGGCCATTCATGGTTGCAAGGCCCAAGCAACTATATGTAACGCACAAAGTGTGAGGAGCAACGTATTAAATATTGTAGAAGGAACAAGTCAGACAAGGACTGTATGAACGACTGAGTGTATGAGTAAATGAATGAAAGAGTGAGTAAATGAATGAGTGAATGACTGTTAGGTGAGTCAATAAATGAGTAAGTGAGTGAGTAAATGAATATCTGCAAATGGTTAAGTGATTGAGTGAATGATCAGGTCAGCAAATGAGTTAGTGAAGGAGTGAATAAATGAATGAGTGAATGAATGAATGGCTTAGTGAGTAAAATAGTAAACGAATGAGTGAATTAGGAGGTGAATGAACGCGTGAACTAGTCAATGAAAGAATGAGTGGGTGATTAGATGAGTGTATAAAAGTGGTTGAATCTCATTTTCCGTGGTTCCCTCTGTGATTGTGGTGATGTCATGTGACTTCTCCAAGCCCATTTTCTAATCTGCAAAGTGAGGTTTATGCCTGATGGAAAGGAATGAAGTTTTAGAGGAAAATTTCCAAAGGACTCAGCTCATACTCTGCTCTTAGTAAAAAGGAAGGTGCTGTCAGGTCCTCGTTACAACAAAATGCTGCCCCCAAACGTTGCTAGACTCTGAGTTGGAAACAGGGCACCATTTTCTAATGATGATGGTAATGATAGTAAATTGATAACAGAACTGCATGCTCCCAGGGTGACCTCTCCAGGACTGCATTTGTGTTTTGTTTTGTTTTTGGCCATATCATGGGGCAGGCAGGATCTTTTTTCCTGACAAGGGATTGAACCTGTGCTCCCTGCAATGGAAGCGTGTAATTTTAACCACCAGACCACCAGAACAGTCCCAAGATCACATTTTAAATTCGCATGCAGGAAATGTGATCCGTCAGAAAGGGAGGCTGTCACCCTTGAGGGCAAGCCCTGTGTTCTTCAACTCTGAGTGCCTGCAGCTAAACCTTATCTGCCATTTAAATCTGAATCGATCAGTTGGCTAACAATTGAATTTTTCAGCTGAAGTCTGGAAATGGAGGATTCTAGGTGAGTGGATCTAGCTGTCATACTCGTACATGAAGAAGACAAAACCTGACAAAGCTGATTCTGAGAGTTCCTAATAATAATGATAACAGTGACAAAGGCTAGATGCCAGATGCTGGTCTAGCCACTTCAGATGTGTTAAAACTCCAAATCTGTAGACAGGGTTATAGCATGGTGTGTGAAAATGCTGGTTCAGAGAGGTTAAGTAAGTGGCTGAAGGACACACAGCGAGAAAGCTAAAAAGCTGGGTTTTAAATGCAGATCCTCCGAAAGAATCTATACTCTAGTCCAGTGTTTTTCAAACTTTTTAGTATTGTACCTCTTAAGGAAATTCTTTCGATTTTTTTTCCCTAAAGGCCCCAACCCCCAGGAAATTTTAATATCACAGATACTGTAACATCAAAGAAACTTTAATATTACCGATCCTGTAATATTAAACACTGCACATCTGTATATGTACTGTATGTGTATCCTTGCTTTCTTACACAGAGTAAAATTTTTGGCCCCACCCAGAGTCAGTCTTAACCCTCCTCGAGAATGTTTGCTCTAAATTGCCTTCCTCAGCCAGGGGCTCACTGCCCTCCTTCATGTTGTTAGCCTGGCTTGAGGGGAGCTGGAGGGTACTGTGGGCATTGTGGTTGCCATGCACCACTCCAAAATGCAGATCCAGGTCATCTAAAGTTCCCATCTTGAATACACATTAAACCATTTTCGTCCAGAAAAAGTATTTGGTCCCTAATACCAGCTATTTGGGCTTCCCAGGTGGCTCAGCGGTGAAGAATCTGCCTGTCGATGCAGGAGATACAGGTAGACCTGGGTTCAATCCCTGGGTTGGGAAGATTCCCCTGGAGAAGGAAATGGCAACCCATTCCCAATATTCTTGCCTGGAGCATCCCATGGACAGAGCAGCCTGGAGGGCTACAGTCCATGGGGTTGCACAGAGTCGGACATGGCTGACCGTGCACAGCACACACCAGCCATTTATTATTTCTGAGTCCATTCCTTGACCTCAGCATCTCATGGTTTGAAATTTCACAGATAGAATCAAGGAGCAGGGAGGTTTTCCAAAAACAAAGTGGACATTTTTTTTTTTTTTTAAAGAATGAACAGTGTGGATGCTTTTTGATTCTGAGTCAAAACCTCATGCCCTTAAGTCCTCAGGAGCCCCAGGGGGAAACGTGCAAGCCCCCCGCCCCTTGCCTTTCACTAATCCCTGGAGGCTCAGGGGTCTGTCTGAAGTGGTCTTCAAGAGCCTCTGGGGTGGCGGGGTGCCTCACTGGGGACCCACTTGAGCCTCCGGGCTGGCCATGCACAATAAAGCTGCATTCTTGCCCGATTTCCGCTCAGCCCCGCTCTCTCTGACCCTGAGAGGAGGGACCACAAACAAGGCTCTTATTGGAGGGGCTGACATGGTGAGGCGCTTTTGTACCTCCGCAGTTCCAGTAGGATCTCCCCCCACCGGCCCTCTGCTCTTGGCCACTTCCTCCCCACTCCTGTGAACTGATGTCAATTCCAGAAAGAATGGGATTGTTCTCCGGGACTGCCCGGCGCAGGGCCCATGGTCCCAGCCTGGGAGAGAGAGCGGGCGTGGAATCAAGGAAGCACCCACCACCCACCACACTGAAGATGGAAAACTCATTAAATGTCTTGCCAAAGACGCCCTCATCCGCAGGCGCCCATTCCGAGTTCAACCGAACAAAGCTGGCATTCCTGATGAGGGAGGGGGGGACGTTTGCAGTCCCTTCTGAGCTTGTAAAAAAATCAAGACGGCACAGAAAGGAAATGGAACAGGGAGGGTGGGAGTGGGGCAGAGCGGGGTGGTTTTGAAGTCTATCGTTGGCTACAAATGTGTGCCTGCCCTATTTTCTCTGAGGTCTCAAGGCCTTCAGCCAGTGAAACACAGCATCTCCGTGGGTGCCAGAGGACTTTGATGCTAAACATGAGGAATCTTTTAGGAAACAGAAGCTAACTGAAATTCAGCCTGGAATCTTAAATGTGTGAGGTGGCTGAGGGCCTTGGGAATTCCACTGGCCCAGTGCACCCATTTCACAGTGATGAACATGGAGGTCGGGAGGAAAAGAAGGAACTTACCTAAAGCTCCTTCCAGGACCTCAACACCTGGTAGACCCTAGGCGCCTCATGTATGTCTGTTTCCACAATAGGCTTCTTCTTCTTTTTATATGTTTATTTCTTTATTTGGCCGCACCAGGTCTTAGCTGCAACCGTTGGGATCTTTGATCTTCTTTTTCAGCAGAATCTTAAGCAGCATGTGGATTCTTTAGTTGCAGTATGCAAAGTCTTAGTTGCAGCATGCAGCATTCAGCTCCCTGACCAGGGATTAAACCCAGGCCCCCTGCTTTGGGAGCATGGAGTCTTAGCCACTGGACCACCAGGGAAGTCCCCCACAACAGTCTTCTGCCCAAAGCTTTCCACTGCATATCACATCTTTGCGAAACAAGTAGAGAAATCTGCTCTATGGTGACACCCAGGGATGCTGAGGACAGTTCTGGGAATTGAATTCACTTAATAACCATGTGAGTTTGGACACTCCATCTGGTTGGAGGGCCATACACAAGCCAAGGAAAGAGGTCTCAGGAGAAACTATCCTTGCCCACTCCTTGAACTTGGACTTCCAACCCACAAAGCTGTAAGACAATACATTTGTGCTGTTGAAGCACCCTAGTCTGTGGTCCTGTCTTATGGCAGCCCAAGCAAATAAAGACCCTCAGTCTTGAGCTCACTTGTCATATGATGTTTGCCTTGATCTTCCTAGTGACCCTTGGAGTGGGGGATTGTATTTTAGTCACTAAGTTGCATCCGACTCTTTGCAGCCCCAGGGACTGGAGCCCACCAGGCTCTTCTGTCCATGGGATTTCTCAAGCAAGAATACTGGAATGGGTTGCTATTTCCTTCTCCAGGGGATCTTCCCCACCCAGGGGTCAAACCCGTGTGTTTTGCATCCCAGGAGGTTTCTTTACCACTTGAGCCACCTGGGAAGTCCTGAGGCGGGCACAGCATTTCTCTTCTCTAAGTAGGAGGGCTTCCCAAGTGGCACTAACGGCAAAGAAACCACCTGCCAATGCAGATGTCGGAGACAAGGGTTTGCTACCTGGGTCAGAAGATATCCTGGAGGAGGGCATGGCAACGCACTCCAGTATTCTTGCCTGGAGAATCCCATGGACAGAGATGCCTAGCGGGGTGTCCATAAGATCACAAAAGAGTCAGACACCACCGAAGCGACTTAGCATGCTAAGTAGGAAGACAGAAAACTGGCTGTCTGCCTGAGGAAGGACAGATTTTGAAACTGGCAACATGGTGATGGATAAAGAATAAGGAAGAGGCGTACACAGAAGGGAAGGGAGGACCAGGGTGGCAATTGAGAAGCTGCATCATGTACAGATGGGCAAAGAGCAGGAACCTATGAGTACGCTGATGGGAAGATGGCCAGAGATGCTGGGAGAGACTCAGAGGGCCTCGGGGTCGTGGGAACTGAAGGGAGAAAGAGGCGTGGAGAAGGCATGGTCACCAGGATCAATGGAACCAGGAGAACGGAAGAAGATAAGGCCATGACCTTGAGCAGCTTTAGCCTGGTGCTGAACATGACAGCAGTGGACTTAGTGCCAAGAGATGGAGGTTGATCCCTCAGCAATCCTTTTCCAGGAATATACTTAGTTTGCTTGGAGAAGGGACTTTTACGCATTTGGGAAGAAGGGCAGGGGTGCTTACACTGAGAATTTGATGAACACCTTGGACCATCTCCCTCGAAAAATACACCTCTGCACAATCACCCGCCACCTTTGCCTATGATGCCAGGGGGTCATGGATCCAATAAACCAGAGCCTGGGGGAAGAAACCTAATAATTCAAAGTTTAGAGCTGGGGTTCAATGCCTTCCTTCCTGTTCCTTTCAAAGCCTCTTTGACCCAAAGAGAAGAAAATATTAGTGGTCCTTTTATTTTTTCACTGCTAAACATGACTTATGAATGAGATTTGAGTCCCCTGGAGGGATTATCAATACCTCTAAATGGTTTAATTTTTCTTTGGAATTACTCAAGGAACGTAAAAAAAAAAGCAATACCGAGGCCAGAGCCTGTCCCCAGAACTCTGATTCCACCAGTCTAAGGCTGAATACAAATCTGACGTGTGTTTGTGGGGAGGACAGCAACTCCAAATTAGAGGTTGTCATAGCGCGAAGTCATCAGAGATGATACACCTGCTGGACTTTCGTCGTCTCTGCCCATGTTTTGATCCACACTCAACATTTGTATCCTCCTTTGTGCTTGCTGAGTTGGTCTTGTTTTTCACTGAACACTGTGTTCTCTGGCCCTGAAGTGGCTTCAGGTCCTGACATAAAACCTTGACCTTCCTGGCCCTTCCTTTCCTTATCTCTAAATGAGGGGTAAGCCCGCCAACCTCCTGCTTCCCCGAGTGGCGTGAGCAGCAGCGATAAATAAATAAGAAAAGAGGCAAGACGCTTATGTCCCCAGGGGCTCCTGGTTCTACTTGTTGTCACCGGACCCCAGCTTGCCTTCCTGCAGACTCTGTTTTCTTTTGAAGTAAACGACCGCTGTCTATAAAACTTTAATGCAGGGATTTCCCATTGTTGGGGTGTTTCTGTCTCACTGAGTGTACACTAACCGACCAGGAGAAGGAACTGACTGGGAGGTCTGGGAGTTGTTGGCTTGTTTCTGGAAATGCAGGGCTTATGTCCACTTTAGCAGAAGGGTATTGCAGACTCCACCCCTGATTATAACGGCAGGCGGCGTTGGACTAAGTCTGTCAGTCCCGGGCTCTTTTGTATCCATATTATCTCCCAACAACCCCATAAAGCAAGGATTACTATCAACCCTGTTTTAAGAGCAGAGAAATAAAGGTTCCTGGGGCTGAAGCCTTTTTTTTTCCTCCTAAGGAAACTGGAAAGGGGGTGAGGTGGGGGGATGGGAGGGATGATGGGGGGTTGGGAGGGTGGGGGGTAGGGAAAGGATGGGGGGACGGAGGGTAAGGAGGGAGGAGGGGACAAAACGACTCCACAATTCATTCTCTTCTTCTGAGAAATTAGAGAAGGTTTATTTTCAGTTTTTAAAAACTCCTCTACCATTTCCTTCGGACAAATCCGCATGATTATTGATTCCAATTTCTCAAAGCCAAAGCTCTCCTGTCTAAAGATGTTAAGGAAACTAGTCTAGCAAACAAAAAGCATAAAAGAAATAAAAAATTCCTCCTTTTTGTGCCTCATTTTCTTTTAACGGGCGCACACACACACACACACGGAGGTGTGTGAACGCTGTTGTGGCTTTGATGTTTCCAACATGGGGAGCGTTTCCACTGTCAAATTGCTGGGGGGTGGAGTGTGCCTCCTGGATGGGGTTTTGATGGAAACACAAAGGTTATTGACCTCAAACACAAATTGGTTTGGCCCTCTAGAGTTTGCCCAGCTTCTAGCCAGCTCCCTTAGCTACCGGGGCCCTGTTCAATCCGGGACAAAACAAACAGGGGCCGTGGGGAGAATTGCCTCTTCAAGGGCACAATGAGAAGAAGTGGAAACAATTACGCCAATAATTCAGACCGGGATGTTAAATCACTCACCACACAACCCCGGCGTTTACCTAAATTATCTGGGTAATTGCCTCCATTTTCAGCTTGGATTTGGGCTCTGTAAATCCTGGGGCTTCCAAATGATAAATAAAGAGGCTCTCCCTGAAGCCAAAGCTGAGAGCGGGAGGTAAGGCATCATTGTAGAAAGAACACAGAGGAGGAGTCCCCAAACTCAACACTGAAGTTCTAGGAGCCTCCGTTTCCTCCCCTGACCCTCAGAATGAAGGCAGCTATCTGGAATAAGGTGGAAGGAAGAAAGAATGAGAGGGAAGGAGCCAGGGAGGGAAGTGGGGAGAGAGAGAAATAGAAATAGTTGTAGCCTCTTTTGTGTTTTGAATCATTATAAGCTGTGGAGAGGAATAAACATGACCTTATGGCACCCCCATTCATACCAAAGCAAAGGGAATCACAAAAAGAGTCATTCAAGGCAAGCCTCAGCCTTTGTCTCTCCTCCCCGTAGGCCTCCTGCTTTTCTCTTGCCTGAGTGTGAGATCTAAAGCAAAGCTGGTTCCCCCTTGAGTCTACACCATTCTCTTTCCTTAGACTCTGACAGTCTGTTATTTTTAAACTTTGTCGGAGATTTTCAAAACTGAAACCGTCTTCCTTCACTTTGTGTAATAGGCTCTAGGTTCACCCACCTTATTAGAATGGACTCACTCAAATATCGTAGTATACTAACGCCAATATATGGGATCTAGAAAGATGGTACTGATGAACCTATTTGCAAGTCAGGAATAGAGACTTAGATACAGAGAACAGACTTATGGACAGAGGTGGGGGTGGGGGAGGGTGAGATACATGGATAGGGTAGCACAGAATGTCTATACACTACCATATGTGAAATAGATGGCCAATGGAAATTTGCTGAATGATTCAGGGAACTCACACTGGGGCTCTGTAACAACCTAGAGGGGTGGAAAAGGGTGGGAGGTGGGAGGGAGGTTCAAGAAGGAGGGGACATATGTATACTTAAGGCTGAATCGGGCTTCCCAGATGGCTCTGATTGTAAAAAATCTGCCTGCAATGCAGAAGACCCAGGCTCCAGCCCTGGGTCAGGAAGATCCCCTGGAGGAGGGCATGGCTACCCACTCCAGTATTCTTGCCTAGAGAATCCCATGAACAGAGAGGATCCTGGAGGGCTACAGTCCAAGAGGTCACACAGAGTCAGACACAACGTGGCTAATTCATGTTGATGTATGGCAGAATCAAACCAATATTGTAAAGCAATCATCCTTCAATTAAAAATAAATTAAAACACACACACACACACACACACACACACACACATGCAGGCAAATTAAGAAAAAACCAAAACCAAACAGAAACTGTCTACATCTTGCAACTGGTGCCTTTTCTCCAGGATCCTGTGCCCCTGCTCTGAGGAGGTGACCTTACTGAGAACCTAAGTGCCGGCTATCTCCTGCTGCAGTTCATTTCTATTTCAAAGCAACTTTGAAATGATTACTCTGAGCTTCATGCAACACATTCTGAATCCAACCGGAGGCATTTTTTGTTTGGGTGTTTGTTTCTCCCAAAGCAATGCGGGAGACCTGGGTTCAGTTCCTGGATTGGAAAGCTCCCCTGGAGAAGGGAAAGGCTACCCACTCCAATATTCGTGCCTGGAGAATTCCATGGACTATATAGTCCATGGGCTGCAAAGAGTCAGACATGACTGAGTGACTTTCACTTAGAAAGAAAGAGCTTCCCTGATAGCTCAGTTGGTAAAGAATCCACCTGTAATGTAGGAGACACTGGTTCAATTCCTGGATCAGGAAGATCTGCTGGAGAAGGGGTAGGCTACCCATTCCAGTATTCTTGGGCTTTCCTGGTGGCTCAGCTGGTTAAGAATCTGCCTGTAATGTGGGAGACCTGGACTTGATCCCTGGGTTGGGAAGATCCTCTGGAGAAGGGAAAGACTACCCACTCCAGATGGCCTGGAGAATTCCATGGACTGTATAGTCCATGGGGTTGCAAAGAGTCAGACATGACTGAGTGACTTTCATTTCACTTCACTTCAAAGTCCTCCAGACTTTCTCTGGATTTGTAGTACCATTTTCCATTTTGAAAAATCGGGGGTAGTAGCCAATCTTTCCTTTAGATGTGAGGCCATCAAACTTTTTCTGCAAGAGGCCACAGAAAGAAGATTTCTGACTCTACAACTCACACGGTCTCTTGTCGAAACAATTTAGTCTGGCAGCCATAGAGAATGTGTAACTGAATGGGTGTGGCTGGATTCCAATGAAACTTGATTTCTGAATACTGAAATTTGAATATTAAGTCATTGGCACATGAAGTATTCTTCCTTTGATTCCTCCATCCCCAACTATTTAAAAGTACAAAAGCTGTTCCTAGCTTACAGACCACATGAAATGTGGGTGTCTCAAAGGACCTGGTTTTTTCTTCTGACATCTTTGCTCCCTCTGTATTTACTTACAGGGGATGGCCATGAAGCTGGATTTACTGGGACGCAAATCTGATGAGAACAGAGATCGAGTCTCAGACACAGCTAGCTATTTGCTTAATAAATAAATGGATAAGGAATGAATGACTCTCCATCCTTGAAAAAGGGCCCTGCACTTCCCACAATGAACCAGCAGATGGCGGCAAAGGAACGGCCAAGCAAAGGCGCTAGAGCAGTGGCGGTGAGCCGCTGTTATTTCCGATTCTCCCTCCTCTGAGCTCTGCAAAACAGGTAGCTCAATTTTTTTTTTTTTTCCCCGCCCGGAGGAAAAACCAAGAGTTAGTGTTGATTGACTGTGCAGTCCTCCCTTCCTGTTTGCGTTTTCTCATCTCCTCTTCTCTAACTCAGGGACCAGGATGTATCAAGAAATCTGGGGAAATAACACTAGAGAGGCTTTTGTGTCAAATAAAACCAGAGCAAAAATGGCCTGTTCATTGACAAATAGAAAGAAAAAGCAAAAAACGCTGCATCTTCATCTCCCTGAGTCAGGTCCAGGCTTTGGTCAAACACTGGTCACACCATGCCCACTTTTCTTGTGATATTCCTGCGGGAAAGTCTTGGGGGAAAGTTTGGGATGAAGTTGGGGTGGGGGTAGGGGGGGTTGTTGATTCAGGAGGGCTGAGAAGGCATGGGTGGAGAGAAGTAAGGAGCCCTTGCTTATATCACCTCCTATGAAATCCATCTTGTCTTGACAAATCTATCTCTAAGTGGCCAAGTACCACCAAAAGGTTATTTTTGCTTTTTTTTTTAGGCAAAACTTGGGAGTGGGGATGGGGGCTTCCTCTGGGAATCTATTTTATCAGAGAGGAGGAAACAGGAGAACCCTCCCTTCTCTCCTCACACATTCTGCCCAGTCTAGGAAGTTTCTTTTAAGTGCTTGTGAATTTTGACGTGTGCTTGGTGTGTTTGCCTAAATAAAACAAGAGGGAAGCATGAGAGAGAAAAATGCAGGCAATGTTTTAAAATGTTTCCACTACAACCTCTGCCTTCTGCGTTAATGGGGTTCCTGAGCATGTTTAGGCTGGCCTCACACACAATTTGGGTAGGTGCCTACTTTGTTCTAGGCTCTACTGGGCAGTAAAGATAAAGGGAATTTTCTGCAGTGAAAAGAGATCCCAGGCTTCCCCTTGACCATTATTCCCCGCCCCCCCGGGGGGCTGGGGGGAGCTCTGATGACCCTCAGATCCTAAACGCTCAGATTCCCATCCTGGTCAACACATACACATTTATCTTCCAAAATTTAGGTCCCTGATTCCTTCCACCAGGCATGATTTTAATTAAAAAAAAGAAAAAAGAAAAATTCAGCCCTTCGCAAGATCTAAATAAAGATGAAATCTGCCAACACCCCATGATGTACATGGAGGTGGCTCTAAGGGGGTGTAGATGCAGGGGGACCCCTAACCTGGACCCCAGTGTTCTCTCCCCAAAAGAGACTCCTCTGTGGCTCCCCTTACCCTGGATCTTAAGGTAGGAGGAGGGTGTGCAGTAAAAAGCAATTTTGTTTTATGAAAAGTGGTTTCCTTTTATTACCTGTGATAGTGAGTGGGGGGTGACCTTAGCAACAGGAAATTAACACAGAATTCATTGGGAGTGATAATGACTGTTCATAATCATTGGGTTGATAAGTTAATATCATTAATTAGTCAGCTAATTAGACGATGCCTGAAGCCTTCCGGGTCTGGAGGCTCAGCTTCAAAATAAGCCAGGAAACAGTGTCCTTGCAGAAGGTAAGCAAGATGGATACCCAGAGAGATGGAGCTGGTCCCCAAAGCTACATTCCACGTCACAAAAAACCAAACTCTCCAAACAAAACCAGAGTATCCAAACTCTGGAGGGTTTCCTCCCCAAACTCTCCCCCCATTTCTTTTGTCCCTCAAGCACCGAGTGCATCTTAATTTGCTTGGGTATATGCTTGCTCATATACCTCTGAGAAGCTGAGAAAAACTGTAGGATGTCCTCCCTTAAATCTGTACATATTCGCAGTACTAAATTTTTGTATATGATTTCTGGGGATCGGCTGGTCAGGAGCCCTGGCCTCCAGTTCAGAGCCCTCACCCTAAAGAATGCCCAGTAGCTAAACGGTGAGCTCTTTCCGGAGAAGAGGGGCTGGGGCAAGGCTTGGTGTTGATCGGGGTACACCACTGGCAGCCACACGACAAACACGGAATCCAAACAGGCTCCTACCCTGGACTGGGGCGTGGGAGCGACTAAAATAACGGCCGGCGACAACTGGCGCTCCTCAGGAGCTCCTGAAAAAGAGAGGGGTGCCTGGTTCCGGCACGAAAAGAAGGGGAAAAAAGTGACGTCGAAGATGTCAGTGCTGGGGGCTGGGGTGGGCGGCAAAGCGCAAAAGCGGGAGGAAGGCAGTGCGTCAGTTCCGTGCCTGGGTGTCCTTGACACTTTGCGGACCTTGAAAGGGGCCAGAGGACGCCCGGGCCTGGGCCCGCCGCGCCGGTGGGAGGAGAGCCTAGACGGGGGTGGGGGGTGGGCTGGGCTGGCGCGGGCCCGGAGAAGCAGCCCTCAGCTTGGGTGCCATTCCCCAGCCCGAAACCAGAGCCCGGGTCATTAGCGGGAAACCGAAGTGGCGCGGGGGATCGCATTTCAAAAGCTCAAATAGACTGACTAACTCGGATCGTTGGACTGGGGAGGGCGAGGGGGTGTTGAGAGCCGGACGGCTCGGATGGGGCCAATGTCCCTTCTCTAAGTCTCCCCTCCTTATCCCACACTCTCACTCCCACCCTAACCTAGGACTGGCTCGAAGTTGCGAGATCCGAGGGACACAGGCCGCCAGACTTCATTCTAGCCGCGGGAGCAGAAAGCGCCTTGCACCTGGGGCGCACGGAAGAGGGGTCCTTATTCCCTACCCAAGCCCAACGTGGGGTGTTGTGTCCACCAGTCACCCCAGCTCCCCGCCACGTCCTCGCCCAGCCTGCTAAGCAGACACCCCTTTTCTGAGCGAGGCCGCGCCCTCCGTAGCCCCCTCTCCCGCCTCTCGGAAGATCTGTCTCCCCACCTGCTGAGCCCTCGGCTCCCTCCTGGGACCAAAGAGTTCAGAGAACAAGAGAAAGTAAATTTGCTTAAGTTCCTGGAAGCTGATCAGGATCCAACCAGGAAAGAAAAAAAAACGATGCCTGCGCCGGGAGTGTCCCCACCTGCGGTCTCCGGCCTCCGCGCCTGGGCAGATGCAGCACCGCGAGGGCTAGGGACGCAGGTGAGGACCCGAGGGCGGTGGAGAAAAGCCAGAGTCTCGCCCTCCTACCCGGCGGGAGAGGGAAACTGGAATTAGCGTGGTCACCCCGGCGCACGCCCGCGCGATTGTAACGCCCTGTCCCTCTCGATCCGGACCAGAGCATGCTATCCACTTGCGTGCCCCGCCGCGTGCGTTTGTAAGTGGGGTTTTCTCCCCAGCCCACCTTCGCTGCATCCGCCTGGGAACCATGGCCCCAAGGGTGCGGTCTCCTCCCTTGACCCGGGAGACAGGGCCAGAGAATGAGACCCCAAGATAGAAACTGCACTTGGGCCCTGCTGGGCAGACGCCCAAAGAAATGTAAAATGGTCTCTCGTCTGAAAAGCCGGTGAGACGCACACCAAAAGCCGACACTCACGCCCATAGAGTTCTCTACATCCGGGATGTAGGCACACCTCTACCTGAACTACCTGACTGAGTGGTTCAAGTGAATTCCCGGGCCCACTTGGTCTCAAATGCTGGCTCCACATTTTCCCTGGGAGCTCCCGGGTCAGTGGTTTCACGGTTCTGAGCCTCCGTTCCCCCTACTTCGTAAAACAAGGCTAAAGGTCGTCCGCGCACACCATAGGGTTAATCGTGAGGCGGCGTTAAAGGCGATCTCTTTTGTGGGGCACTGAACCCAGTGCCTGCCTCTTGCACGTGCCCTGGTCTGCCAGCTCATTTTATTATTGTTGTTCCGTGTACTTTGAACGCCGACATCTGCAACATATACATCTTGATTATACGCATCTTGATTATAAAACAACCAAAGGCATCTACATCCGGAACTGTCTTGCGCAGCAACTTTGAAATACAAATTGGAAGAGACGTCTCCTGGTGGGGCACGTACAAGTCCACGCGGGCGCACACACATCTATTTCTAACACCTGTAGCTCCTGGCCCCAGAACGCCCAAAGAGTTACCCATAGGTACGAACTTTACAGAGCTCTGTCTCTAAGAGCCAGGTCTCGATCGAGGCCTGGCATCTACACCCCAACAGCCACTCTCTTGGCTGGCTGCCGTGAGGTCAAAATTGGAAACCAGCGAGGCAGAAAAGCACACGGACGCGAAGCGTTTCAAGCTTCTCGCAGAGCCCAAAGGCGGCTGCCTGTCTGCTGGCTTAGGGGAAAGGTCAGCACCAGGGTTTTCCTTCTTGGATGGAATTTTTGGAAGGGCCTACCCGCCGGGAACTTGCCCCACAAAGGAAGGGTGGGTTCTAGGACAGCTCAGATTCAGAGGGAGGCTCTACACACAGACACACACACTAGCACACGCACGCCCGCGAGCGCACACGCGGCTCCATCGAGCTCGTTGGGACCCGGGAGGAAGGAGCGCAGGGTCGTGACCCCGGCCTCTGCTAGAGCGCGCCCTTCGGCCCCTGCAATTAGCGCCGGGAGGTCAGCAGGAACTCGGACGCCTTCACCCGCAGCTCAGAGCACAGCAAAAAAAAAAAAAAAAGAAGAAGAAGAAGAAGAAGAAGAAGGAAAAAAACGAGCCTGCTTCCTCCCCCGCCGCCAGTCTCAGACACCCGGGCGCAGCCAGGCTCGGAGCCGACCTTCCCAAGGGGCGGGAGCCGAAGTGCTCGGGCTGGCACCCGCGTTTGTCACCTTAAATCTACAAATCACGAAATCGCTCGGCCCAGCAGGCTGCGGTAGCTGACCCCGGCCCGGGCCCTTTACAGACTGCTGCTCCCACGAGCCGGTTGCCCTTCCTCCCTGTAGAAGCGACCAGGGTAGAAACCAGGAAAAAAAAAGAAAAGAAAGAATAAATCCAGGGTTGTAAAGTAAGGAAGAGGTAGCTCATCAGGCACAAGGGAGTTGCGTCCAGGGGAGATTCTGAGTGGTGTATACTGGGGAGCGGGGATCCTTTCTCTCTTTATCTACAGATAAGGAACTCGGGTTATGCCCAGCCTGACAGGGTTTCCATACGGATCAGCAAAGTATTTGGTGAGAAAATAATGAGGGAGGGTCCCCTTCACTGAATTTCCGAAGGCTCTTGGAAACCCAGAGTCGGGAAGGACTGTTTTTCTCATCTGAGGCCCAAACAGGAGTGAAAGTAATATTCAGGAAAGAGATCAGGGCGGCTTCTTCCGATGCTGGGGGGTGAGGTGGGGTGCTGGGGTGGGGGGGCAGAGAAGGAGGGGAGCCCGGGCTGGAGGGTGGAGAGGATGAGAAGGGGCAAAGGTGAAACGCCCCAGTTCCGGAACCCTGGAGGCTGCGGGGAGTCGAGGAATCGGCCGCCGCCGGGGCGCATTCGTGGGCCAGACAGATAGGTGGCACTCGAAGCCCGGGGAAAAAAAAAAAGGCGAAGGCGCCGGCCCCGAGTGGCCTCCGCAGCGGCCGCCGCCACCATAAAGCCCGCGGCGAGATTGCGACCGGCGCCAGGTGAGTAATAGGCAACGAAATCCAGAGAGATTGCGAGCCGCTCACCCCCAGTCCATCAGCGCCACAAGAGTTACTCATTAACATCACTATATACAAATAAGATACACGGGAGATTAAATTTAAAAAAAAAAAAAGAGGAAGCACTGGGGTAGAGAGGCTGGCCACACGTCTGAGCACCGTCCGAGAATTTGGGGGGTGGGGTGGGGAGGAGGTGCGCAAACCAGGACAGAGAAAGAGAAGTATTCGTTCCCTCCTTGAGGCCGAGGCTGTTTTCTGCTTCTCCCCACCCCGGTTAGGGAGAGCGCCTCCCGGGCACCCCCAACCGACTGCCACTTCCCCGGGGCGCAGGCACGGCGCTTAATCGTTGGGTCAATAAACAGCCCCGGTCGGCTGCAGCTTCTGCGCCTAGGGCGCGCGCCCTGGAAATCTTCGGGCCCTTCGGGAAGCTAGCGCCCCAAAGGCCCCCAGGCCCCGCAAAGCTCCCCCACGGACCCACCTCCGACCCCGGTGGTTTTCCCTCGCACCCTGGGAGACAGCGCTGGAGAGGCTGTGGGCTCCCCACGTGCCTGGTTGGAGATGGAAGGGGCTATGCCCCCTCTCCAAAAGGTCTCGACCTCGATCTCCTTCCAAGTACAGGATGGGGGGTGGGGGTGGGGAGGCGGAGCGGTTGCTCCTCGCCGGCCATTCAAGAGGCCCCGAAGGTGACAGGGACTTGGGGCCGGGCTGGCGGGCTCCAGGGAGGTGGACGGGCGGGGGGAAGTGAAAAGGCAGCCGCCAGGCAGGCTCCGGCTGCGTCCTCATGTCAAGGCCCCCCGGGGCAAGAAAAGGCTTGAAGAACCTTCCCGTCCTCCATCCCCCCCGCCACCGACCCCCACCCCGCCCCAATACACACACTTACACACACCTCCGAGGCGAGGCTGGGGGTGGGGAGGCCAGGAGCCCAAAGACTGTCACGGTCTCATCATTTTTTATTGAATGTTTCAAAGATAAATCGAACTTCAAAGGGCAACTCCCCAAACAGCCCCAGAGGCTGGTTGGAGGGAAGAACTGGAGGAGGGTGTCAGCCTCCTGGTGACTTTTCCCTCGGAGGGGGTCAAATATGTGCCCTGGAATTACCTTTTGGAAACTGCCCTCCTCCCTCGCGGGACACAAACTTTGCGCAGAGCTGGCCGCGCGACGCACGCACAGTTCGGGCTGAGGACTCGGAGGGGTGCCTTGGGTCAGCCTAGTCCAACCTGAGACACCGGGAACGCCGGGGGACGTTCCAGTTTGTCCCCTTCTCTGGCGGCCTGGAGGGTTGCTCCCTTGCCAGGCCGGGGCTAGCCGCGGGGAGATTCTGCTAGATTATTATTTTCCTTTTTTGCACACTGGGGCAAGAAGAAATTGACTTGGATGGCCCAGATTGAAGCGCAGAGAAAAAGCGAACCCCAGACGAAAACGTTCGCTGTCCTCGCACACATTTTTGATCGGATTCGGCTGGGAAACACTGACTTAGGGAGCGAACATTCTTTTTCCATTAAAACTTAAGTATCTGCAATTGCGATTCTATCCAATTCTAATCAGACCCCCTTCCGCCTCTCATTTTGCTTCCTAATTTCAAGGAAAAGTAATTTCAGATTGAAACGGCTCCCTTCCGCAGATCGCGTAAGGGACTTTTGTTTTTAGCTTTGTAACTTGAGTGACATCTCTTTTGGGTTCAGTGGGGGCGGTCTTAATTATTTAAAGGCAAAGAGAAGGGGCTAAAAAGGAAGCTAGGGAAGAAAGACTTGACTCCACTTTCAGGAAAGATCCCTAAACAAAACACTTAACAGGAGGCCCAAAGACATTTCAATAAAAATTTATTGAAATTTCAATGAGATTTTTAAAGGGGGGGATACAGAAAACCAAAGAACTCATCAACAATTATAACACAAAATATACCTTCATGAATTTTTGTCTTTAAACCATCTCTCAGCACCTGACTTTTTAAACTGTGAATATCTCTCTCTAGAGGCACCAATTCAAAACATGAACACTGAAGACAGTAAGTAGTCAATTCCA
The DNA here is from genome assembly GCA_007570785.1 of Antilocapra americana. NCBI lineage: Eukaryota > Metazoa > Chordata > Mammalia > Artiodactyla > Antilocapridae > Antilocapra > Antilocapra americana. The sequence goes on from ML663006.1 coordinate 1,418,884, forward strand.
CTTTGTTTGGAAGAAATCAGAGACTAGCAAATACAAATAGGAAAGAAAAATTAGAAAGTCAAACCACAGCCTCTGCACTCCCCACCCCCGCAACCGCCCCAAGCAATCTCAAAAACACTCTTAGGAATTTCAGGTGGGGCCCAGTTTTCGGTAAATAGGCAAATAGCACTTTCCCCCAGTTTTGGACATTAAAAAAGAAATTTTCTTTGCAGACAACTCTTTTGAAAAGTGTGTTGGTGTCGGTGCAGAAAGTGTGTTTTCTACTTTTAAAAGCGATCCTGTGACCTTGAAGTAAAACTGACTATAGGAAAACAAAACCACAAAACCTTACAGCTGCAATCCTATTTACATAGAGCTATGTACAATGTCAATAAATTAAAGTTTAATTTTCCAAGCATTCATATTCCACCTATTTACAAGAGTTATCAAATAATTACATAAATACTTTGTCTAATAGTCTCGCTTCTTCTTTATTTTCTTTTTAAAAACCTTGTTATTGCATATACAGGAAACAGAAAAGAACTGCCAGAGGGACAACATGAATCCTGCTACAGAGCTTAGATAAAATAAATTCTTTTTTGGTATCTTCCCTATCCCTTCCTTTTAAGTCATTCCCTTTGGGGTTGTCAATGATCTAGGAAAAGATAAGGGGTCATATTTTCTTTCTAAAAGCAAGCATTCAAAAATAAAACCCACAAATACATTACTGTGGAACATGCAAGAGACCTAGAGCTCTTAAAACATCACAAGAATTATTAAAAAGACACAGATTTCCTTAATAGAGACTAAACAAGGATGGCAGAGACTTCCCTCCCCAAACAATGCTGCCCAGTAATTTATTTAGAACTGATATGCACGTCACTAGAAAGTTTTTAATCTTCACGAACAGAATCATGTAATGTATCCATTTGTCCCAGTATTTTTTTTTTCAATTTTGTGTTTCCACTTGGGACGGTGAAGGAAAAAAAAATATATATATATAGATATAGATAGATAGATAGATCTTCACTGAGGGAGAAACTTTTCAACACCTCCCCTCCCGGGGCCTGGCTACCTCGGATCTTCCCACAGCTTCCAGACCAGCCTCCAAGGAGGTACTCTAGCCGCCAAGGCTTTAACTCCTACCCCCCACAGCTCAATGCAACTGGGACGTTTCTGAGCCAGATCCCGGATGTATAAACCACAGCCAAGAAGACAGGGCCTGTTTCTAGCACATTCTCTCCAGGGAGTCCAGCACCCCTTTCCCAGACAGGGCTGCACAAAAAAGGGCTGACCTCACTGCACGCCCGCGGTTTCTGTGACATCCAACAAAGTGCACTGCAGACTGGATTGACTGGAATGAAGAGACTTTTCTGGGGAGGGGTTTACGGGGAGGCGCTGCGGGACCTGTCGGGCTTGGCTTCCAGGCCGCTGACCAACCGCTGGATGTTCTGCAGTTCGCTGGTGGCCGCCTCCTTCTCGGGGCAGAGTTTGGGCGACAAGGACACGGAGCTGGAGGAGAGCGTGGAGGAGCGGCTGTTGAGTTCTGAGCCCGAGTCTACGGCCACTGAGGCCGGGCTGGCGGCCAGGGCGGCGGCCTTGCCGTCGAGGGGGCCCGCTGCTGCGGCGGCGGCGGCGGCCATGGACGGCAGGGCGGTGGTGAGCAGGCCGCTGCTGTCGGGCACCGGCACGGGGATGGAGTAGGGGCTGTAGCGCAGCCGCGGGCGCATGGTGTTCAGGTTCAGGAAAGGGTGGCGGTGCACGGAGCTGGAGGCCGCTGCCGAGGAGGCGGCCGCCGCTGCGGCCATGTACGTGTAAGGGTAAGGGAACAGGCTTCCGAAAGGCGACATGGCCAGGCCCTGGGCAAGGAGGAGAACAACAGGGCAGAGTGAGCAAGCGGGGTCTGCGCAGTGGGGAGGAGTCGACCCCATCCACCACCCCACCTCCACCCCCTCCATCCCCTCAGATGGGTCCTTAACCTCACTCCCTGGGATGGGTGGTGGGATAGTGAGTCTAGACCCAAAGCTGAGCTGTGTTACCCGAAGCCAAATTACTCACTCCCTAGGCCTCAGCTTTCTTGTATGGCAAAAACAGAAAAGTTCACCAATTTGTATTCTTTTGGGGGACTCTGTGGGTATGAAATGAGTTGCTGCTGCCGCAATATGCTTCACACAGGGAGCTTGGCCATCAAGACTGCTGGAAATTCTCCCATCAGTCAGTTGTTCCACCTGTTAAATGGGGCTACAGTCTACCCCACCAAAATAGCTGGCTGAAAACCAGAGGGCATAAAGTATTGGGCATACATTTATTTCTGCTCCCCCCCCCCCATTCTTGTTGCCCTACCTCACAGTCTTTCCACTCTATTCTAGAAGTTTCTAAAAAATAACCTGGGGAAGGTCCTTAAGCAAAAGGCAAAGGGGCAGGGGCAGGTTGGAAGGGGAGAGAGTAAAGGGTATTTGCTATGAACAGAGACGGAGAAATCACCTAGCCCCAGATATGCTGATGGAGCCCCACATATTACAAGTGGGGAGACTGAGGCAGGCCCCAGAGTATAGGAAGTCACTCAGCTAGCAAGTGACAGAAGCAGAATTAAAATCCGGGGCCCTAGCTTGGGCAAGCTCTCTTGGACCCATTGCCTCATTACTACTTGTTGATCCAGGCAGCCCCTCACCTACCTGTCACCTACCCACCAGTGACTCCAGAAAGGGCTAGACCAAGAGATGGGAGGGATGGCGGCAGGGCAGAAGCCAGCCCTTTTCTGGTTCCCTCCTCCCTGGAGGGGAGGAGGCCAGTCCTGCCTCTTGGCTCGGAGAAGGGAGACGAATGTGCTCAGACAAAACAAAAGGCAAGGGCATGCAGAAAGCCCCATAGAATCTTTTTGCCCGGGTTCAGAGCACTTCCAGCGGCCTGAGACATCTCCCCAGCTGCTGGGAGCCCCTACACAGCTGTCTCAGCCTTACACAGGCTGCTAGGCCTGCCATAGCCCCAGTCTGTCCTCTGACATTTCCCACGTGTGCAAAACTATTAACCCTTTGGGGAGCAGGCTGGCCTGCCTGCTGTGGGGGATGGGAGGGGGCAGGGAAGTAACTTCATATTGGAGAGTACTGACTCAACTCATCTGCAGGGAGTCAGTTCCCATCCCCAGGCCAGGGTCTCTCCCTAGTCTTCGGGGAGGGCCGGCTGTAAAACATTTAAGAGACATTTCAACTCTGAAGCTAAAATCACAGCCCCTGGGAAAGGCCCCCAGAGTCTGAGTGCCTAGGGGTAGAAACTCAGGTCCACCACCTACCTGCCAGCTGTGTGATCTTGGTTAGTTACTCAACATTTCTGAGCTCTGCTCTTTCATTTAGAAGGTGCAGGTGATCATAGGATCAGAATAGACCAAGCACTGAGAAGAGAGTGCCTTACACAAAGAAGTGCTGTAAGGAGTTATTATCTATTATACCACCTAGTTACTCTGCTAGGCATAGCCCTTCACTTAGGGAAAATGTTAAGTTTTGAGGAGGGAGTGTGAGGTTATGATGAATCAATGAAATAAGCCTTGCCCCTAGTAATAATAATTATTATTATTAGGCAGAGACTCGGTGAGGGTCTGGTTCTAAAAGGCAGGCAAAGGAGAGTGAATGGAAGGAGGGGCTACAGAGGCAGCTAATAAATACCTGAGAGGCCAGAACGTGCTGCTGGAGATGGAAGGGCAGGGTGGCCGACGCCCCTGACAGTCCCTGCGCCGCGGCAGCCGAGGCCATGGCCGTGGAATCCAGGCCCGAGACGCCGGTGGAGGCCCCGGACACAGTGGCCAGCAGGGGCCCCATGCCGGCCGCCATGCTGGAGAAGGCGCCCCCCATGGCGAACTGGCCGGGGTGCAGGAAGAGCGGGTGCCCGTTGAAGAACTGCTGGCCGGCGAGGCCAGGGGCGAAGCCGAGGCCAGGCAGGGGGCCCTGGCCCAGGTGCGCGGCGGCCGGGTCCGTCTGCACGGTGAGCGGCGCGAAGGCCTCCTTGCCCGGCAGCGCGCGCGCCTCCTCGGCCGCCTTGGAAGTGGCCGCGCTCTCGCGGCCCGGGCTCCGGCGCTCCTCGGTGCCCAGGCCGCGGGTGCTGGACGAGATGGTGGCCGGGCTGTGGCGCGAGTCGGGCGATGCCTTGTCAAGCCGCCCGCTGTCCCGGGGCCGGCCGCCGGGCTCGGCGGCGAAGAGGTGCGCCTTGACCGCCGGGCTGCCCTTGTCCCTGCACGGATCCTCCGACGTGGTGGTGGATATCTTGGCTGCGTCACAGGCCTCGGGGCCGTGCTCCTCTTTGCTGTCAGCCTCCGCGTCGCTCTCCCCCTCGCTGGGACACAGATCTACCGCGGGAGGGAGAGCACAAGCCAGGCGGAAGGGCGTTAGCTCTAAAACCTGGGCCAGCAGAACTCCAATGCCCCACTTGGAATCCCCAACTCGGCCACTTCCCAGCTATGCAACCCAGGGGGAAGCCTCTTAACCTCTCTGCACCTCAGTTTTCTCATCTGCAAAGTGGGAGTGTGACAAGACTTTAGAGGAAGGGCTCTACTTCAAGTCTCTAGTAGAGCTGCAGTCCTCCCTGCAACCTTCCCCATAGCAGTAATGAATGTTACTATTTTATACATGTGGACTGATCTCCTGCTAGGTCTGACAAAGGCTTTCCTGGCCTCCCCCCCCCCCACTGGATTGCAAATTCACTTTTTAAAAAATAAAAACTGATTTACACTAAAATTCAGGGCAGGAACACCTTCTAGTTACCCGCTTTGTTCCCTGAATGATTGATTTCAGTCCCTTCCATAGAGTTGTGGACTCTTTCAGGAAGATTTGTTTGGAGAGAACCCTGACGTCTGAATCGGTAGTGGCAGACGTGAACACCCCTCCCCCAACACACACACACACTCCCCGGAGCCTTCTCTGTTTGCCTCTGTCTCTGCAGACAGAGATAGGTGATGGTTGGGGGGGGGGGCGGCACTCACTGCCTGGAGACAATCATAGATTCTCTTTTGCTCTCACCACACCCTCTGTGGGTGTCCTACCAGAAAAAAAAAAAGAAAAAGCGATCCCATTTTGTGTTTAAAGCTTAAACAGATTGAAGACATAAAGGACTTTCATTTTATTTCACTTAAAAAACAGGTTTCTTCTCCTTGAGAGCATGTGTGTCTTTCCAAATAAATAGTTCTTGCTCTTTAAACACAGGAAATCAACTGAGGATACGAACAGTTCCTCCCCTTCCACCTCTGCCCTCCCCAGCTCTCACTCTCAGGGCTCCATCTCCTATCATAGGTCTAGAGTGGCTCTAGAGCCGAATTTTTCTCAGCCTCCTTCCCTGTTCCAAGTGGCAGAGAATCCCCTGCCAACCCAACACATTTTAAGCTAGAGTTCAAAGATATTAAAAAAAAAAAAATCAGTTATACTTGGTTGGAGGTACAAAAGAGAGGGATGCTCCAGCCCCCCACGCCCAGAGGGGACACAGGAACAGAGACCATCCTTCCAAGACCAATGTCTGGAAGAAAGGAATCTGAGAGTTCAGACTAACTTTGAAGGGCTGGGGACACCCTTGATCACCCTTGGTGAAATTTGGCTTCTGTTTACAAACTTCTAGAAAAATCTGAAGCTTTGGAGGGCAGGTTCCCTGGTGGATACTCCCAGCTCCCAACTCTTCTTTCAAACCTCCAAGACCTGGAGAATGTGAGAAGTCAGAGGTGGCCAGGCTCACCTTTGAGGTTGGATGTTCCCACTGTGGACACAGCCGGGGAGGAGGACTGGGCGAAGCAGTTGAAGGCAGCCTGTTCACTGGAGGACTCGTCCGAGGTGCCATTCTCCTTTTTGTGTCTGTCATCAAACACCCTCATGGACTGCAGGGTGAGCTGCTTTCTGTGGCAGAAGCCGACACCCAGCATTATACTGGATGTTACCCCCTCTCCAAAGCCTCACCTCACCCTCTCCAAAAGGTTCAGGTACACACACCTCACCCGGCCTGCACCCGGGTTGACACTAATTCCCAGAAATCTCTGTGTCCTAGGGGTGCCACATGGATCCAAGCCTTGTTCAGGACCCTGGGACTGGGCTGAAGACTGTAGCCCAGGGGGAGGGAGGGCGGAAGAAAGACTTGTATTCAAGACCAGAGGGTTTCCCTAGGAAAGGGGCACTGGCTGGGGCTTGCTCTTTAAAAGCCAAGAGCAAGAGGGGAGATGGGAGCTGGCCAGAGATCTGCTGAGCAGCCAGCCTTACAGACCAAGGAGAACAGAGGACTCAAAGCAGTCAACACAAACAGCGGACCAGCTCTGGACTGGTTGCTAAGATTGGGAGGAAGTGGTTATTTCATGGTGCACTTACCAACACATTAATCAGACTAAAAAAGTATCTATTTCCAGGTGAGAAATTATTTTTTAATTCCCACCCACTCCCCCAGGGGATAGGTTAAAAGTTGGGGCTGATTTTCTAGATTTTCAAAATTCTTTGAAAGCAAGTGGGGGAGGGGAGAGCTTCTTTTATATACCATCCAGCTGTCAGCTTAATGCAAAATGATACATGTCCCCACAGAAGGAGGGAGCCATAGATGTCTCCAGGGGCCTAGGTTTTGTCTGAGGGTATTTGCAGGACAAGATTGCAAAAATTCCAAAGCATTTTGTGAATGGCTTAGTCCTTTCCTGGGACCTTCCCAGAATGAACTTAAATTAATTAGGAATTAATAGGCGTCTGTATATAATCTGTTATCCCTGATACTTTTCTTCCAGAGACATCTATGGGGGTGGCCTAGCTGACTTTCTTTAGGGTAATATGGAGGAAGAAGAAGAAGTAGTGTCTTGAAATCCGTAGATTCTTGATCAAGGGGGAGTAAATTGTTTTCTATCCTTCCACCACCCTTTTCAAGATAAGGGCCTGCATCCCACTTCTAACAGCTGAGTCCTAGGACTCAGAAAAGTGATTTTCTAAATTATATGAGAAATGACTGTCATAGCTCACCTTTTTTCTCTCCTGCCATTTCCAGTGTCCCGGAAACCTTTTGCAAAAGGGTTGTTGTCTATTTTTAACTGAGTTATCTAGAGAAGGAGACACAAGCAAGAAAGAGACATTGGCTTCATTTTCTACAATGTTCCCGGAGTGTTGCCCCCAACTCACATGATCCATGTGAAATCTGACTTCCAACTGGAGAAGTCATTTGGATATGCCAGGTTAAAGAGAGAGAGGGGAACAAGGCAGAAGTTTGAGGGGGCCCAGGAGGAAAACCAAAGGAAACTGTGCCATGGCTGGCATCACCCATTGGAGGCCAAACCAGAGATTCTGGGCTGCAATGATCCTGCCTGGGCAGCCAACAGCATGGGCTTAGAAATGGAAAAGTTGTCAAAAGGGCAACCTGAAGATCTTAAAATTATGCCTTCATTTTGATTTTTTTAATATATAGTGCAATTGATCATAAAATATGTTATGGTATATTTCCTGCCCAAACACGTGCACACACATTCACATAGCATACCTTCCAACTTTTTCTGTACATCTAATAAAATGATTTATGGGGTTTCACTACTCTTGTGCTGGACTGGGTTTGATTTTTTTTTTCTGGGTGTTGGGGGTTGGGGGGACGTGTTTGAGGAATTACAATATTGACAATTACAGATTTAAAAGAACTGAATGACCACTGGAAACATTTGTTTTCATTTATATGCCCCTGCCACCGCCATTAGGTGGAGAAGGCCCATGGCTGCTTTGATCAAAAATGTTATATTTTATTATTCCATTAACAACTTAGATTCACAGAGTACTGGGTCTAGAAGGAGTGTGCATTTTACACACTAAGGAAAAATCCTATGTTGTCTTTCAAACCCCTTTCCTGGGATGGAGGCAGCGGAAGGGGATGATGTATACAGAGTTCGCTGGAGGTGGAAAAAGGGGTCCCTGGATGGATTCTTGTTCTTGGAGTCAATTCCTGTTTGCACTTCTTTCAAGGAGAGGAGACCCCGATGTCTTTAGTCTTCAGATGAAGGAAACATACGTGGAACACCCATCAGCGGGCCACAGAGGACCCACCCATCATGAGAGTGAAATCAAAATGTAAGGTGGCATTGTTCGGTGAGCTAGATTCACACTGAGGGCCAGGGTTCAGAGGTTGAAGGGCAGGGGTCCTCAGGTGCCCCCCGCCACCCTCACCCCTACCCCCAGTCACTGCCTGTTAACAGCCACGCTGGAGATGGTGGCCTGGCAGCACTTTCTCTGTGTTCCTCTGCGCACACACCCATGACCTTCAGGCCACCGTGGCTTTACATACCAGGTGCTGTCTGCTCTTCCATTTGGGGGTACTCCTAATCCCGAGCCTCAGGCCCAGGGAAGGAAAAAAAAACCTTCAAATGAAGTGGTGACTTTGGTCATCTCATCTCAAAAGCCTCAGACAACTCAATTAGCATGACCCTGTGATCAGAGTAGGTTTTTCCAAACACACACACACACACACACACACACACCATAAAAAACACAGCAGCATAAAAGGTAATAAAAACCAGACCAGCTACTCGGGATTTCTGGCTAAGGGAGAAAATCTGGTCTCCGCTGAGACTCCCCTCCCAAGATCCCTACTGGCTTTTGCCTTCAATTTTTAGCTAGTTCCTTCCGAACCTGGATCCTTCTGGATCCTTCTTCCTGAATGAAAAGAGGATGAACCTTGAAACAGACAGGGGAAAGCTTGGGGTGGGGGTGGGGCAGACAACCTTGAGGTGGTTACAGGAGCTTCTCACTGGCAGTGTTAGTTTTTTTTTTTTTTTTCACTCAGCATTGGATCCCTAGCTGGTTAAGTCTTTTTAGTTTTCTTTCTGCCTCTGTTATGTCCCGGTGCCCCCTTTCCCCCAAGCTCCACTGAAGGTCAAATCACAAAAGAAAAATTAGACTCCCATTGCAATGCTCTTGTAAATTTCTCATCCTCTCCCCCAAAGCAGCTTAAGGGATGGGTGTGGGGGTGGGGAGGTGTTAATATCACCATTGAAAAACAAAGCGACTTTAGTTACCTTATCATTCTGGTATGCCGTCACAGCAATGAATTCAGTTTCGGGGAACAAGTAAGTCCGAAAAGTACTATAAGGAAGTTTTAAGATGTCATTGGCCCTCACGATGTGGAACCGGGGCTGGTATTTATGCATGGAGTTCAGTATAGTCTGCAGGGGCCGGAAGAGGAGAGACACACATCACAAGAGGATTTATCGGAAGACCTATGGGTTCCTAGGACCCCTGCTAGGCTGACGTCTACCCCACCAATGGCACCGGGGAGCCCACCTTCTCGGAGTACCTCGGTGGCAATCTTCAGCTCCCCACATGTTACATTCTGGAGAATCCAAATTGCTCCTCAGTTTCCAAAGGGTGCCCTCCCCCCCGCCACCCTCACCATCTAAGGTTGCTTTGTTGAACCCTAGCCTACCTGAGTACCAAAACTATAATTCCCCTGCCACGTTGCTTGATCACTTGGGAAGGCCAAAGTCTTAAAAGATAGAGAAAAACATGCATTTTAATTTACAAAATGATTCAGTCCTTTAAGCGCCCACTAATTGATGAGCCCAATCCACTTAAAGCCCTGAAAGGCTGAACTCTAGAGAGGAATATTTATGCCTTAATCAAATCAAGGGCTTCAAATGCAATTCCTGCCCGCTGAAGACGTGTCCATGCCATTCATGTCTTCCTGGGCCTAATCTTTCTGCTTATTCCTCACTTATCACTCTGTTTATTTTATTGAAATGTTGGGGAGGCGTAGGGGCAGGGGGCAAAAGGTCCCTTGCTTGACTTTTACAAGCAATCTAAGTCTCTGGAAAGTTTCTAGGGACTCCCGCACTGAATCCATACATATACTCACAACATACATGCAATTTTTGTACCGGGAGATCTAGGTCTCATTTCTGGTAAACCTGACCTTCACCTAAGCCCGATTCTTTATTATTCCAAGGGAAGAAAATCTTTCAAAATCTGTACCCACACTGTCTTCTCACCAACGCAGTCCGAGGTTTCAAACCTTAAAACCCTCCCAAACAATACTATGCCTAGTTTCAAAATAGAAGTATGATATCGTAAAACAAATCCTTTATGAACATCTAACTTTAATGTTGATTTTCCATCTTCATGATGGGTTTTTAACTTTCCTGTAAGGTCAAGCAGTTACCAAGACCTGGCCTTGCCACAAAACAGGAGCCGATAAAATTCTCTCTCCCCTCACTTATTTTAGAACGCCAGGCCTTCTATTATCCGAAGAGAAACACCCCGGGATTCTCTGTGGATCGAACAAGTTTGCTATGCTTTGTAACTGAGAGCAAGGGAGAAACTGGATTTTACTTGGAAGCGGAAAGCACTGCCTTTGCTAGGGAGAAGACAGGGAATTTTAGGAAGGCAAGCAGTGAAACTTACAAATCCGTGTTTGTCCGAAATGTTGTTGGTGAGTTTCAGTTTGTGAAAAGTGACAACTTTGGACATCCACTGTTCCCCAGTGGCAGGGCTGTCTGGGTGAATGTACATTCTCTTCGGCATTTCAGGATCAGCCTTTCCTGCTACCATCCACCGGGAATTGTGAAATTTATAGCGACAGTCATCCGCAGCGATAATGTCCATCAACAAAATATATTTGGCTTTTTTATCCAGCCCAGAACACCTTACTTTAAATGGAGGAAACATTCGCCTACAAGGGAGAGAAGAGGGAAGAAAAGAAATGAAAAAAAAAAAAAAAACACTCAGAATCTTTGGTTTGATCCTCTGTACTAAAATACTTCAATCAAACTTAAAACTTTCTGTTACAATTGATGAGCTTGTACCAGTTCAGAGTAGGACGACTGGGTGCAAAAATCGCCTCCTTCAGCAACAGAAGGATTAAATACGCTTCAATGTCTCTGTTTTAAACGCCCCAACATTCAAAACAAGTGAATAAGGGGCACTGGGTTTCTCTACATTGTCTAATAATTTCTTTATAATTTTTTGGTCTCTGTATGACTTTTTAGGTTGCCCTTCTTAGAGGGAAATTCTTGCTTATGCCTTTTCCTGCGGGTGTCTAGTTCTCAACAGCTTGGGGCAGGATTTTAGTCGACTTTGGTTAATCAAGGCTAGAATTTTCCACCACTCGAGGATGAGAAAATGTTAAATGAATCAAGAAAAGAAATGTCAGGTCGGACCCCTCTCTGCTATGGAACAGTAATCCCGCTGCTGGCGAAATGAAACTACTTCAGTGAGTTCTCATAACGAATTCTGTAGACTGGGGTGGACTCAGAGGCCTGATCACCAGCCTGCCTAGCGCGCTGCTAACCACATTCCCCCCACGGCTCGGGGCCCAGACCCAAACTGCAAGGCTCCACCACCAAACTAGTCTTTATTTCCCTGAAGTGCTAGCATTCTGTACTTTTGACTTAAAAGGGAGCGGGGAACGCATCGCTGTGGAACTGTCTTCTGGGCTGGAGGTTAGGTGGCAAAGTTTGGCCTCATTCAGCTTGGAAAGACACAGAGAGCTAAAGACAAGAGAAAGGTTTTCCTTTTATGCCTTCAACTGTATGCCTTGATAGACTTCAATGCCATTAAAAAAAAAATCAGTGACTTTAAATGACAGGCACGTTGTGGTCAGGCCAGGACCTTTAAACGGTCTGTAAAATATAGTCGATAATAGTCACACAAGAAACAGCAGTAGTGTCTCCCTGCTGGCTCCTCGGGTCTGCAAACACAATCGGAATCATCCCGAGTGGCCTGTTGAACTCTCCCTTTGATTACAGACACACGAAGCAGCATGGACAAACCCCAAATGCCCTTCGATTTCTCTCTAACCCTGGCAGGGGGCAGGCTCAGGACCCCTCCAGACCCAGAAGCTAGGCTGGAGGGTTGAAAGGGCAGGGCAATTTCTGCCAGGCCTCCCACTACCACACAAACAAAAAGAGCTGTTCAGTGTTTCTCTCTGAGAACAAAATGAAACAGACAAAAATACAACATCTACAAAGACACAGGGATGGTCCAGAAAGGTTTGCCCAGTGAGTTTTCCTGCAATGGGGGTGCTTTTCTTTCTTCCTGCAGAAGATGTCTGCGTACCACTGAAAAATTCTATCTATCCCATAGAGAACCGGGTATGCAGACCAGGTAGGAAAAGCCACTCGCTGCAGACGCCCAGGTAAGCTTAAATTTCCTATCACTGGGGCAAGGCCGGGAAGGTTTCTGTACACAGTTCTGGGCGGGGGTGGGGGGGGACGACTAAGTTTTCCTCCAAGTCAAATAACTGGCAAACCGACAGTTCTGGGAGAAGATAAATACAAGGAGAAAAGAAACCTCCAGTCGCTTAGGGGAGTTGTGGGGGCGGGGAGGGTGCGTGGCTTGCTTACCTTCCCGACTTGGTAATGACCATCTCCGTGCCCCGCTTGTGGAATTGATCCCAAAGTTCTTTGGCCTCCAGGTGTACCTTGGGGTCATCTTCTACTTCTTCTTCGGGTTCCATGGTCTTCAGGGGCCTCAGATGGGTCTGAGGTCCCAGGGACGAGAATGGGATGCCGGTCTCGGCCGCCCCCACCAATTGATCCATGATCGGCTTGGCCAGGGCGCCGGGCAGCGAGAGCGCCGCCGCGCCGTTGGGAGGCAGCGTCAGAGCGGGGAAGAAAGGCGGCTGATGACCCAGCACCGCGCTCATGGCGAAGTCCGGCGCCCGGTGAGGTAGGAACGGATGGTAGGCCATGCTTGTCCCAGGAATGACCGGATCTCTCATGGAGAGGCTCATCCACTCCAGGCGGGGCGCTGGGCTCCAGCCGGGGACAAGTCCGCAGCTGCTGTTTAGTTTTGTCTTTGGTTTGTTTTTTTAACAGCAGCGCATAGTTCGGAGGGGGGGAAAAGCGAAAGAAAAAAAAAAAAGGCGGTGGGAGGACTACAACTAAAGCACCTCAAAGTGAAGAGAGGGAAGTGTTTTGGGGGTAGGGGAAGGCCGCTTTTAAAGAGGGCAAGGCGAGCAATCAGGAGACATAGTCGCTTGGGTGACTGTCCCGGTGTCTGAAACGCCGCTCCTGGAAGTCGGTTTCCGAGGCAAGGGGAGCGAGCAGGGTCTGGACTCGCGCCGGAGCCCTGCCGCTTGGCTCAAAATAAACACGCCTGCCCTGGGTCCCGGCGATCGCCCTCCAGCCCCCAGTTCTTTGTTGCCAATGCGGACGGCTCTCCTAGGAGACTTTTTTTTACCTTTTCTTCTCCTTCTTGTTCCCCCGCCCCCCCGTCTCTAGCCTTTCCCTTTGGCTCGCGGGAGGCGTCTGCAGTTGCGCTAGACCGGCTGGAACTGCGAGCGAAGAGAGCGGAAAAAAAAAAGTCTCTCCTTTAAAAAAAAAAAAATCTCTGATGGAAGCCCTCTTCTACCAGCGCTATCAAAACTTGAACTGCAAGCGGGCTTCCGTTCGCCCTTCTCCTCCGCCTTCCTCCGCTCCGAGCCTCCGGAGGGTGTCTGGGTTTCAATCCGAATCTTGCCGGATGTGCTCCGCTCCCGCGCCTCTCTTCCTAGTCCTAAAACGTGAGCGAATTCCCTTCCTAAATCTGCGTCCAGACGCGCAGGGCTGGGAGGATTTAGAGGGGGGGAGGAGGAGGGGAATGAAAAGAAGGGAGAGAGAGAGAGAGAGAGAGAGAGAGAGCGAGAGCGCGAGACGGAGTGGGAGAAGGAGCGCCAGGAGAGGGAGGGAGCGAAAGAAAGCCAGCGAGAGCTCCTCGCCACCCTCCTCCGCCTCTAGAATTCCCCGGGCGTCTGCTCGGCGGTCTAGAAGGTCGGGCTCTGCCGTGGGCTGCGGGGAGCCGGAGGCCTCTTGATTGGCTCTTTGACGCTTTCGGACCAATTGTGTTGCTGCATAGGCGTGGTTTTCACAGGTCGAGTGCTGGGGGATAGAGCCGAGTTATAAAAAGAAGGTGTCGGAAACTGTAACGTCGCAGCGCCGCAACGGTACTACTGCCTGTCCTGTGAATATGTCAACATGATCAGAGGGAGGGCGGGGAGCCACTGGGGAGCGCGCGCACCGAGTCGCCTCTAGGTGGCTTATCGAGAGATCGCCGCAGCCCCGGAGCTCGCTAGCTCTGGCTCAGTCCATGTCTGAAATGCCTCAGTCATCCAGCCCGGGATCGGGGGAGGAGGCTGGGCAGGAGGGAGCACGGGGGAGGGAGGCGGGAACGAGCGAGCCTGGCCAGGAAGGCGGAGAGCGCGCCGGGCGCCGGGCAGGGGCGCTCGCCTCTCGCGCGCTCGGCTCGCCTCTCCGGCCGCGGCGGCCGTTTCTCTCTCCCGCTCACCCTTTTAACCCGGTCCGGGCGAGCCGAGCGGACGGCCCCGGCTCCCTTGAGCTGCCATCCGGCCGCCGGGCGCGACTAAAGCCAGGCGCCGCCGAGAGGCGAGCGCCGCCGAGTCTCCAGGCTTGTGCGCGCTCTCCAGCCCCACGTGGAGCCAAGCTCTTCCCGGCCGCCGCTCAAGGGCTTCCGAGCTCGGGTGTTTCTCGTTGCGGGTCTGCCCGGGCAGCACGGCTCGCGCGCGTGCTCCCGAGCATGCGGGTGCGGCCAGGTCTCAGCCCACGCGGGTGGGGTCTCCCTCTCCACCGTGCTCCACCCGCAACTATGAGCGGAAACCCAAACACCCCCAGCATATTTGTACGCGAACACGCGGCAGTCCACTAGGACTCAGCCACCCGCGAATAGCACATACACGCAAACACTGACCCAGTCTGCGCGGCAGCCCCGGGTCTGCGCTCAACTCACTCCGGAGGCGGACTCGGGCTTTTTTCTAACGTATTTACCAGCCCCCTTTACATAGATCTCGTCTTCCATTTGGACTCGGGCTCCCGGTTTTCCACCTGAATGTGTGTGTGAGAGCAGAGAGGGTATCTGAACAAAGTGAGCACAGCGAGGGACTAGGTTCTGGGCCTGTTGGCGTCCAGCCGCCGCCCTCCCCTCGGCGGTCGGCCGAGTGAGGAGCTGCTGGAATGGGGTGAGCGAGCTGGTGGGCGGAGGTGCTCCAGGCCCGTATCTTCTCCAGGCATCGCAATTATCTCTTGGGGCCTCAGTTCTTTTCTCCACCGGGGGACTTATCTCGCCAGAAGTCGGGGGTGAATTTGTAAAACAAACCGTGAAAACGCCCCCACCCCAGAGGCGAAGTGACTGGCTCCAGTTCAGGTGTGTGTGTGTGTGTGTGTGTGTGGAGGGGGCGGTGGGGGGGTGCCCAGCAAGGGTGAAAGGGAGGGACGCAACCGGATCTTACCCCCTCAGACCTGTCGCCGGGTTGATAACTGTTACTGCAGGTCCCAGTCCGGATCAGAGCATTCCCCAGACCCATATTTACCGATTCTAGGGGCCAATGAGTCGGGCCATCCCTGCTTAGACGGAGGGACGTCTTGGGGACAGTATTCTTTTACCCTTACTAAGCTGGAAATTTCTTCCAGTGGAAAAGAAAGGACTGACTGCGGGGCCTAGGGGGTTAAGAATCCCCAGGCTCGGGTTGTTATGTATGTGTGACTGTGTGTAGGTAACCAGCAGAGCCCTCTCTTACATTTTGCCTCGTGTACCCCCTAAACCCCTAGCTCCCAGACTCCGAACTGGGAGCAAGTGGGGGTGTGTGTGTGAAAAATTCAGTTCCATTGTGGGCCAACCGCGCCGAGATAGGGGCGGAACTTTAGAGGCGACGAGATTTTTCCAGCCTCGCATTTTTGACGCACATGGTTAAGAGCGCTTGGCGCCAGCTCTGAGAATTCCCTGAAGTCACTAGAGAGAATAAGAGTGGTTCTGTGAACTCCGTCTGGCTCGCCATCTCGCCGCTTTCTCTCCCTTTCAGTCTGTCGTTCTCCTGGCCGTCCTCTCGGCCTCTCTGCGGTGGTGGAGCAAGAGGCGGCGGGGGTCAGGGTGTCGGCTCACGATGCCCCCTCCCGCGTCCCTGGCGGCCCGACCCCGGAGGGTGCGAGAAGCCCAGGCCTTTCCCCTTCTGACACTGACCACCGAGGTCATTGCAGGGTTTTCACCAGTCTCCGGAGGCTGAACCCCCGCCCTTCCCCCACTCTGCTGTCCGCCGGAGCCTGGGGCCGCACCGCTGTGCTTTCAGCAGCGGTCCCAAACCCGGGGTCTGGTTTTGCCTGCATTCTGGCCAGTCTCTGTACCGACGAACCGAAGAGAAGGAAAGTAATTCTGCAAGCACGAGATGACCCCCCACACACACCCGCCCCCGACATTCTCCCAATCGGTGTCCTAAGCGTCCAGATGCCCAGGAGAGAGACATTTTACTCGGTCGTCCGCATGCAGGCCTCGCTTAGGTTTTGGACTGTGGGAGGGGAGCCTGCTGATTTCACTTGTAAATATCTCGACTTGCCTTTGGCCCCAACAGTGGCGGTGGACTTAACCGCGACTTCGGCCCCATCTCTCATGTGCCTGTTTTTGCCCATTGCTCCACCTTAACCCTGGGGTCACCCCAGTTGCCACTCCTGACCCCCCACTGCCACTCCAGCGCGCCAGAGAGAAAGGCGGGAGAGGAAAGTTTGTGGGGTTCTGAATCGAAAATGTCGACATCTTGCTAATGGTCTGCAAACTTCCGCCAATTATGACTGACCTCCCAGACTCGGCCCCAGGAGGCTCATATTATGCAGGGAGGCCGCAGTAACTGGGGATCAAAAGCGGGAAGGTGCGAACTCCTCTTTGTCTCTGCGGGGCCGCCGCGCCCCCCTCCCGGTGGGTGATAAACCCACTCTGGCGCCGGCCGTGCGCTGGGTGATTAATTTGCGAACAAACAAAAGCGGCCTGGTGGTCACCGCATTCGAGTTAAACATTGGCTAGCGCGTTCCGAAGACTTGTGCCAGGCCTAGCGGCTGGGACAACTCGAAGGCCAGCGCGCCCCAGGCCCGGGCTTTTAGGCTCTAGCCGAGGGCTCTACCAAGGTCCCTCCCCGCCCCCCCCCCCATGCAGACCTCTTAGATCTTCTCGGTCTCTCTCTCTGCTTCATGTTCAACGAAAAACAGACGGGGAAATACTGAAGCTGCCTAGCCTGCCCCTGGGCAGAGTCTGAGAAATGGTGCTTTAAAAGAGCGGGAAATGGGGGCCAAAATTTGAATCCGAGAGGACGCGCCGAACCTCTGATGTCCCTTCAACATTCCTCTATCTTTTGCAAAGGGTATTCACCTAATTGTAGGCCTGATTTTTTTTTTTTAATCTCTCCAAATCTGGGATGTCTGAAGTATTTAAGGTGAAGAATAGTATGAATGCGGATTTTAAAGTGGGCAAGGGGCAAGGAGGAGCCTCAGAATAAATATTGTATGTGCACACGCGCGCGCACACGCACGCGCACGCAACCAAATCTTCTATCCTCAGATCAGGCCACGCAAGAGGCAGAGAAGCCCCCCTTGCGGAAGAATGCCCTCAGGAAGCCTCTGCAGCTCCCACTTTTCCCTAGGCATCGTCTGCCTCCCACTCTAAAGGGGGGCAGATCGACCCTTTTGTGACCGAATGGTGTTTATCTGGAGTTTACAAAAACCCCGCGGAGTGGGGGAGGGCGGTAGAAGGGGAAAGGATGGTGGGTAGGCGGGGTCATTTACTTTGGCAAGTTTGCTGTAAATATTCTTTTCAACATGTGTGAGGTCTGGCGAGGGACTATTACACGCTTATTCCCCCTTAAACTTTCACCCACCGTTTGCTGCGCAGAGCTGTTTTCCAGTCCGAGGTGTCGCTGAACTGGGAACTCTGTTGACATAAGGACATCCAGGGGTTTCTCCGGGAGGGTCTGGGGCCTAATTAAGAAGTTTACTATGGAGGTCGGTCAAAACGTAAACTTTCTCTGGGGAGGGGCTTTCTGGGTAGAGACGGTTCCCTGTTTCTGGCCAGTGCCCCTGCCCATGGGATCCCAGGCTCTTCTGATATTGAAGGACATTGATACTGACTAGGTGGCTGCGTCAGGACTCCCATCGTCCCTTGCGTTCAATTCCCCAAACCCTGGAGGTGATTTTTTTTAAGCGGGCACCTCAGGGAGGCAGCTCACCCGGGGTGAGTGCCTAGGTTAAGTTCCTCCAACAGATCACAGCCAACACCCTCCTTTCCACATTAGCACCCCTGTGCTACCCCAAGCCCTGACTCTCTCACACGCAGCTCTGAAGTCAAAAGAGGACTTCACAGACCTGGGAGGCTTGGTTTTCCTCCTGGAGTTTCGCATCTTTCCTTGCCTTCCCCCAGCAAATTTGCTTTAAGAGCCTAGTGCCTCTCAGGTCTGGAGGCTTCAGGATCAGTCTTTTTTTATGGAGAGTCAGTTTCTCCATCTTTCTTCCCCTCCAGAGGTAGGCACAAGAGTCTTGGTTGGACCAGACATGAAGGACACTCATTTCTTTTTCTGTTTCTCTTTCTTCTTCTTGGGCTGTCTTCTCTCTCTGTCCATGTCTTACAAGATTCAATGACTGCAGATCTGTGTTCTTTGTTCTGTTTTCTTCTACTTTCTCTTCTCTTCCTGGCATTTATCTTGTTCTCGGGTTCTGTAACTCCTCAGTCTCTACCTCCCAGCCTTCACTTCTCTCATTTTTAAAACAATTTTTATTTACTACCTTTTCTGTTCTTCTTCTCTATTTTCTCTGGCTTTTCTTGTCCTCTCTGAATTCTCTTCTGCCTTTCTGTATTGCCTCTCCCCACTCTTTATCTTGTATCCACCCCTACCCCTACCCCCCCTCCAATTCTTCCTCTTTTCCAGAAATCAAGACAGGCTGGAGTTACTTCTTCTTGGGGTTCAAGCAGACATCTTCCCCTCCTACCCCTGGCTAGGACGATAAGGTATCCTCTAAGATAGCTGGGCCCATTTGTGTAGGTTTGAAGTCTCATCTTCTGCTTTTAGTATTACCCAAACCACCCTTTGCCCAGAGCTGGCCTCTCACCTCTGTTCCAATGCTCTGATCTCCCATCCTTTCTCTCTCCCCCTCCTTTCCAAGGCAGGGGCCCAGGGTGAAGGGCAGCATGGCAGATTCTAAAGCCCCAGTCCCTACCCTCTGTCTGGCCCCAATAGCACAGGGCTTTCCTGTAAGGCACATTTCCCCGTCCTCTGACAGCCCTCTAAATTATTGATCAGGGCGATTCAGTGCAAGAGCCTGAAGAGCGTGTGCATGTGTGTGTGTGAGAAGACTGTCAAAGTTGTCTAGCTTGGGGAAGCAGTCTTTTTAGTACAGAGGTTCACTTTGGCGCCAGTTGGTTTATGCTGTTTCTAGAGCTTCATTCGTTATACACTTAATCCATGCTTATCATACCTCCCTTTAATGTAAATATGTTTTTGGCAGAGGCAGAATGAAAAGATTTCACCCTCTGCATTATTCTTATTAGCACCCCACCTTTCATCAAAGCAGACCACTCTGCAAAATGGCAAATTTGTAAACGGCCAATGATTTAGAGAAGTTGGAAGGGAAGCAAGGAGGGAAGGATGAAGGAAGTAGTGTGTGTGTCTGGGGAACGTGCTTCTTATACATCTGTGAAAGGTTTTTTCCCTCTCTCTCTCTGTCAGGAAAAGGAACTAATTGTGGTTTCCTAATTTCAAACCAATCTACATCTTCAATGCTCTCTTTGTGTGTTTACCCTGATTACTTAAAAAAAAAGAAAAGAAAAGAAAAACCCAAGATAATGCAATGGATATTTCTTAGTCCAGCAGAAATGAGTTCACTGGGAAGAGGCTGGGATTTTTTCCTCTCATCTTATCTGATCCAGCATCTGCAAGGCACAGAGCCAGAGCTGACTTCGGCCTCAGGCACTGGGCACTGTTGACCACCCCAAATCTTTCTTCTTTCAACATCCTCTTTCCAGATGTCTCAGTCGAGACAGGTAAGGGTGTCAATGGCACTTCAGCAATCTTTCCTAAGAATGTAGCCTCAGGGAGTGGTGGGAATCTCGGGGACAGAATATTTCAAAGGGTGAAGGGAAATAGACCGGTGTATTCTCCAATCCCCAACTGCAGACTGAGGAAGTTGTTCACTGACTGAGCAGCAGCCCTTAATTCTGTGACTTTCTGCTTTTCTTCTGTCCATTATTTCTGGTGTTGTTGTTAGGTGCCCCAGGGTGGGGGGGGGTAGTGGGGTCTTGCCCTTAAAGGGCAGACAAGGTGGATCGAACAAGGCACTGGGTAAGTGAGAGGGCATGGCAAATCAGATGACTATTACTACTGTGAGGGAGGTTAACAGGGCATAGAAAGATCAGCTCCTCTAAAGCTGCTGAACTAACTGTCCCCTAGTAGCCTCAGACACGTTTCTTCAATTTGAGCACAATATCCATTACTATTTCCCGTACTGGGTTTCAATTAAAAAGGGTGAGAGCTGAGAGGGAAGGCAGGAGACACATGAAAGGGACCAGTGAGCACCCAAGTTGTGTGTGTCTGTGTGTGTGTTTTGTCTTTTCTTTCCATTTCTTTCTTGGAGCCTCTCCACTGCTCCTCAACAGCCAGCCAATCTGCCTGTGTTCCCAAAGGTAATGTCTTCCTGTCTCCCAAATCAAGTAGGTGAAGAGACAGGAAAGGAGGTAACACCGACAGAGAATCTTTTATCTCCAGTGAGGCCCGCAAGAAATACAGCTATGTGTGTGTGGAGTACCTTTTGGGAAGGACTTTGCCTCACCTATGTAGGCATGGGGTTTCAGATATGGGAGGGATGTGGGCACTGAAGGTTCCAGCCTTTTCTGTCATATTGGAAACTGATCAAATCCCTCCTTCCTTGTACAGTCTTACAGGCAATCTCCCCTTTTGCGGTTCTAAGACAGGGTGTTGGGCAGCTGGTTTCGCGTGCTCCTCTGGCATGCCTGGCAGGTAGGGAACTTGCTACACCAGCTTCCAAGGCCAGGATTTGGGTTGTGGATGCAGGGTCCCGACTCCAGGCTTTAGCCTGGCTGTCACTCTCCCACTGAACACACCTCTCAGAATTTGGAATCAAGCACCAGCTCCTTTTCTGCCTCTGTGTTCTGTGATCGCTGACCCTCTGCCAGGGCCACTCAGATAACTGGGCAGGGGGTCTCTGCACCTCTGTGTCTTAATTACCTGACAGTCTGGGGAACCTTTTCCTGTGTCAGTAACGACTAGAGACCTCAACAATGGGACTTCATTTTAAAGTCAGCGATGTCTTGCTCCCGACCTAGTCATCCTGGCCTCCAAATAAGACATAAATCCTGTTTTTAGTATATCCAGGGAATGAACCAGTAGGAGCCAGAGCGACAGTTCTCTGGCTCTCAACCAGAGCTGAAGGCTTGTGAAAGTTTTTGCCTTAGAGATGCCAAGAGCCTTTAAACATCTCCAGCTTGGCCTTGGAATACAGAAGGATTCCAGAAGTTTCTCTCTCTCTTTCTTTTTTTTACTTGCAAATTATCCTACTGTCCTTTATTAGGACATATAAGAACTAATGCAAATGTGGTGAGGAATAGCTGTCAAGTTTGTGAAAGCAATATTTTAACTCGTTGTTATTCCCTTTTTGGATTTTCTTTCTTTCCTTTTTGTTTTTGAACTTTTAATTTTGTACTGGGGTAGAGCTGATGAGTTGTGAGGGGCTGGGAAGCCTGGTGTGTCCACGGGGTCCAAAAGAGTCGGACACAGCTGAGCCACTGAACAACAAGAGCTGTGACAGTCACTGGTGAACAACAATGGGACTCAGCTATACTGATACATTCTCCTTCTTCTTAAATCTGTATTTCTGTTTTAGGGGAAGAAGAGAGGGAGAGGGAGGCAGGGACACACACAGACGCAGAAAAAGGGAATGTTTGGAATTATGAGAGAGCTTTTCCTAAGAGTTGCTTTTGCTGGCGCCCAGGCCTCAGTACGTTTCATCTCCAAGCCAAATACTAAAAAATCCTTCTGGCAGGGCGCTTGGGAGGGTCGACAGGAGCGGCCTTCCCTATCTAGGAACCAACCTGTCCCCTACGTTTCCTCCTGACGCCCTGTCCTCCCTTCGCTTAGGAAAGGAAAACTTCGGGTCCCAGGACGGAGGGAGAGAGAGTGATAGCCCAGGGCTCCCCCAGTAAGGTCCTTTTCGGCGATGGTTTCCCCTCCCCTGCCCCAGAGGAGGTGGGGGGTTTTCACCTACGCCGTCCCCTCCCCTTCCCCTTACCCAGGTTCCAAATACGGAAGCTGGAAGTGCTTTGCTGCGGCTCCAGGCCTCGCCTAGCGCGGTACCTGAGAAGACGCTCGCGGCCTCGGATTACGGGTGGAGGGGGCCCGGGGCTGCGATCTGGGGCTCCGACGCCCACAGAGGCCGATGGGGAAGCACGGGGATCCCGGACGGGCTGGTCCGCCCCGGGCCTTGGTGGCGACAAGGTCCTGCCAAGCACTGGCTCCCCGCGCGGGTTACCTGCCTTTCCTCTGCGGCGGCCGGGGCGGGGCGAGTCGGCTTCCCGGGTGTGAGGGCGGCCGGCTTTGCCCGCGGAACTCACAAATTCTCCCCCAGACTAAGCTCGTGGGGATTCAGTTAGGAAACCTTCACCGCGCACCGCGCCCCCCACCCCGTCCGATGTGGATTCCCAACTCTCGCCCCGCTCCGGTGGAAAAGGATTAATTGGGGGGGGCGGATAGTAATGACCTTGGGAGAGGCACTAAAAAGGAAAGAGTCGCGTAGCACTGTCTGTCTCTCAATGGGGTGGAAAAACCATTGCAAGGGACAGAGCCTCCGGGAGAAAAACCGGGCTCGGAGGGAACCAGGCTGAGCCTGACGAGATTTTCTGCGTGCAAAGGGAGGGTGGAGTGGAGGGAGCCATCTCCTCTCCCACCGCTGGGGTGTGTTTTTACATGTTTTCTCAGCAGCAAGTTCTATAAACAGGTCAGCCCTATGCTGCCAGGGATCTCTGGCTGCCAGTGTAGACGCCTCTCTTTCCCACTCTGCAAGTCAAACGCACAGGAGATGCGGGTGGGAGTCCGGGCGGGAGGAGGGGCACCACCTTCCACCTCTGACTTGGAGGGTATATCTGCTTTGGAAGTAGCTTCTCTTGTTTTCAGAGGGTAAAATATGAGTTCCCTGTAGGTCTGAGTCCGGTCTTCTGGTACCTCAAGCAGAATTTGGGGAGGAAAGGGAAGGGGAGCTGTTCTAATTACCTCTGAGCTGAGCGGGCTTGGGGCGGGGGATTCTGTCTTTTCAGGCCGGTCCTGCTGGGGTGCGCCGGCCTATTATTAAACCCAGACGCTCTGGCCAGAAGTTGGGGCCATGCGGAAAAGATTTACAATTAAGCCAATTGGGGCCGAATACAACCATCCAAAGTTTGCAGGTGTAAATAATGCCTTGCTTTTTTTTTTTTTTGACATTCCAAGCGACTTCATTTCAAAACCTACCCGCCTTCCACCCTACCCACCCACCGCTGGACTCTAGTTCTTTTGGGGGAGAGGGGAAGAGACTGTAGCAGAGTTAGGATTTTTCTATTAGACAAGTTAAAATATGATGTTGCACTCACTTTTATGTTCGTGTATTAATGTCATGGATAACCAGGACAGGCTCCTCTATTTCATTCCTCCGTCTGGAATTGAGAACTGTTGGAGTCAATGAAAGGCCTTTTCAGAGTGGGTTATGAATTCTTTCTTTTTTTTAAATGAATGGAACAGATTTTTATATAACAGATATTGGTATTGGATTATTTTCCGGACATCTTTTTTTTAGTTGTAGAAATTTGAGTGAGAGAGGATAAGAAAAAAAAAGGAAATTGCCTTTAGTTGGCTTATCAGAAGAGTGTCTCAAGCTGCATCTGGGGAAGAGGTGGTCTTTCAGACAGCAGAGCCGGATGCCTTCTAGAGCTTCAGTTTAGATCTTCCGAATATTTGGAGAAGGGAATGGCAACCCACTCCAGTACTCTTGCCTGGGAAATTCCATGAACAGAGGAGCCTGGTGGGGTACAGTCTATGGCGGTGTCAAAAAGAGTCTGACGTGACTTAGCAATTGCATAACAACAGCGTTTGAAGAGCTAGTTAAATGATGTATGGGCCCAACTTCAAGGCTATACTCCATTGCATTATTTAAACATAATAGAATATGTGTGTGTGCTTCTAGGATGTTCTGTGTGGGTACAAGTGTGTATATATGGACTTCCAAGTAGCCCCAGATAGGAAATGAAATCTCAGATTTAAAGATGCTTTGCAATCACACCTCATGGGCAGACTCCCATTTGAACAATATAGACAGAGTTAAATTTGTTTTGCTGCTACGCAGTTACTCCTTTTCTCTTGGAGCAATAGTCTGTTACAAATTACCAGGAAATTGGAGAATGCGTCCCCCACCCCAACTGTTGTTCAGTGTTTTCAGTCTTGCACTAACCCGCTCAATAATATATGTAATGTGTGTGTACACAGGCACTTTTCCAAAAAATTAGTGATAACATTCCAGCTGTATGAAAAGTGGTGTTTTTCTCCCTTTGCAAGTAGGACTTGTTCTATGGCTGAGTTGTCACTCTGGAGACCTAGTCTCCGGGGATTGACACCCACGAGGATCTAGAAGTAGGAGGCTTTCCAGCCCCGGTTGCATGCAAAGGCAGGGAATCAAGGCGCCTGACTCCAGCCAGTATAAGGTCATAGGTGTAGAATTAGGAAGGCAGGACTTAACATGTCCGCAACAAAAAGAGAGAAAGCGTCAACCCAGCCTGGGGTGAAACCCCTGAGCCGGCACAGGAAAAGTTTCTAAGCAGTGGTGGAGCAAACACTACTTTTCGCCTCCTCTTTCCTTTCTTTTTTTTGTCCTTCCTTGAAAGAACTTCCCTGTCCAGTGCCTATGTTGGGCATAAATAAAGAGGGGTGCTGTGTGTGTGTGGGGGTGATTATTGAACGCTAGATGAACCGGAATCAGCCTTAAGCAATCGGGGAGTATGTGAGGAGGGCAGAAGATAGACATTTCCTAATTTGGAGTGAGGGGGTGGATGAAGGAAGGGACCGACTCCAGCTTGGAAAACTCCTCGATCCTTGCGGCTGGAGGGACTGGCCAGGAACCTCTGCCCAGGGTGCCCTTGCCATCTCGCCGCTGGATGGCACTGGGGGCAGACGAGACTGGCAGGCACTCGTCCTCCTGTGCCCCTGCAAGGCCTGGGCAAATCTCCGCCAAGGGGCAGGGTTGGGACTGTGGTTTTGAGCCAGCGCAGTGGCAGTCCTGAGCACCAGGAGGCAGGAGCTGTTTCTGGAGTCGGGGGCGGGAGAGGGTCACGCAGAGTCCCACCAGGTCTGGAAGCTGGATAAAGAGAGTAGGAGCAAGAATGGGGATGTGGGAAAAGATGGTTCTCAGGGCAAACTAGTGACTCATTTCTTGGGTGTCACCTGTTTACCTAGAAAGGTGTGTGTGTGGGGGTGTGTGTGTAGCCAGGGGAATGCTCTGGACAGGAGGTCAGCTAGGTAGGTATGGAGATTTGCAAAGGGTACACGCTTTGCAGAACCTTGTTGGCCAGTGTTACTTTTTGCAAAGGCCAATCTAATGGCCTCCCTTCCCCCTCCCCTCCACCCAGGAAGGCTCCGTCTAATTGGAGTGGCTGGCCTTCCCGGCTGGAATTGTATCTGGGATTGAGAATCTCAGGGCTGGGGTGCACTCTTTTCTCAGGCTTCCTGGAGACTGGGTACTGCACATTGCCAGACTGATCTGAGTCCTCATTTGGGAGTGTCTGTCTAAAGGCACTTAGGACCTCAGGCTGGCTGTTCCGCAGCCAAAGGAGGAACTGCGGGCTACAATTTGGAGAAGAATAAATTCATGTTGAACTTACTGAGCACTTACTGTGCACCAGGCACTGCGTTAGATGCTATGATCTATCTTGTCAAAAGTTACTTACAGACCTAGAAAAAAAAAATTAACCTTAACCAAAGAAGTTAATCAGTCTGGGTGTGTGTTTGTGTGTGAGTCACTCAGTCGTGTCTGACTTTTCGACCCCCTTTACAAACTGTAGCCTACCAGGCTCCTCTGTCCATGGAGTTCTCCAGGCAAGAATACTGGAATGGGTTGCTATTCCCTTCTCCAGGAGATCTTCTGGACCCAGGGATTGAACCTGGGTCTCCTGCAGTGCATGCAGATTCTTCACCCTCTGAACCACCAGGGAAGCCCAATCACTGGGTAAGAGTGTCTAATATCAGTTCTCCACCTTGAAAGCTGCTGGAGGGATAAGACTCCTCACATCTCTAGCTCTGTTTGGGAGGTGCTCAATAAATCATCTTTCAATATAGGAATGAAAATGAATGAAGAAAGGGAAAAAAGTCAAACTAGAGGTGATTTTCTGTGCATGTGAAAAATAAGTGACCATTTCAAAGAGCACTTAAAAAAAAAAGCATTGAATTTGTAAGCTGTTTCCCCAAACAGATCCTGGCATGAGACAATGTAAAGATGGTAGTGGGAAGAGAAATTTGGTGTAATGAATAGAAACATCCACTTGGTCATCCCACAAAATACTGACCGAGACTTCTCTGCCGAGCACCGGAG
This sequence comes from Antilocapra americana, assembly GCA_007570785.1. NCBI lineage: Eukaryota > Metazoa > Chordata > Mammalia > Artiodactyla > Antilocapridae > Antilocapra > Antilocapra americana. Next base: position 1,445,189 of record ML663006.1, read on the forward strand.
ACATGGGTGAAAAGATGGGTCTTCGCCAGCTTGATGCTTATGGTCCTAAGTTTTGGTCAGTGTGGTATACACACACACACACACACACACAGAGAGAGAGAGAGAGAGAGAGAGAGAGAGAGAGAGAGAGAGATCAATCCCATTTTAAAGAACAGGAAAGTTGAGGCCCAGGAGAGATGGTGTCGGGAGAAGACTCAGGTCTTAAAGGAGGAAGGCTGAACTAAAGTCGGCCCTCAGCTCTTTTGTGCTCTAGGGTGGCAGAAGGCTAGGTGAGTTTTGCTTCTGGGGAGTGTGGGGGCCCTGGAAACTGCAGCGGTGCTGACAAGTCACCTCGGGCTGGCTTGGGGGGAGGACAGAAGTTTACACCCTGGTGAGGTTGCACAGACCACGCCAGCTCTGCTTGTCCCACCTCCAACCTTGGGGCTGTGATGAGGGATCTAACCTCCGAACTCTCCCATCCGTTGTTTCCTGTTGAGCACGTTCACCTAGCCTAGGACGGAGCAACCGTGCTGCTTTTTACAGACCAGAATTTGTGGGGCAGAAAGCTAGAGAGTCTCGTCCAAGGTCGTCATGCTAAAGAATGACAGCAAAGAAGACTCTACGACGACCCCTCCCCGCCAGGGTTTTAGGAGTCTGTCCAAACCCCTCTCCTCATTAGTGCCCTGATGCTCTGTGCAGTTGGGGCACCTGCAAATGGGTTCATCAAGTGTTGGTTGATTGAATAAACTTAATTCTTATTTGGTTCCTTTGTTTTTTAAAAATTGCACAAACCCAAAAAATGAATCAGTGATCGAATAAAGGGGAGTGGGTTGAAAAGCTCATTCCCTTGACTGGCTGCCTGGTGGTGGGACAGCCTTGGGTCACCGGTGCGCCCTCCCAGCGGCAAGGCCACTTCCCACCAGCTTTACAAAGACGGTTGTGATTTCCTTCGGTCTATATTTTCGTCCTAGACTTCGTTGCGGTGATCGATGGAGGAGACAAGCAGACCCACCGTGAGGTCAATACAATCGATGCGGTCCTCCATGGACGACCTCTCGGAAACCGCTCGAGTGGCTGAGCGCTGGGTTCCACCAGAAAGCTTTCGGGATTTCGGGTTTCTCACTCCCGCGCTGAAGTTACCGCACTGGAAGGAGGATGGGGGTAGGTGGGTGGGAAGAAGCCTCCAGCCTCAACGGAGGGAGCCTCTGGGAACGCCGGGTCGAGAGAGTGTCTCTGCTCCCAGCCAGCCGGCCACGCGCTCAGCAAAGTCTGGTAAAATTCGTTCTGGAGCTTCCTGGCCTTGAAATCAGACACTCGCTAACTTTTCCCAGCGGGTCGGCTGTCCTTAGCCCTCGGTTCCTCATCTGCGAAATGGGTTTGTTACGAAATACTGTTTGTTGGAGAGAACGTCTGTGAAATCCCCTTGGAGGATGATAATGTTCTAAGACCTTTCCCATACATCGGCTCCCCGAATACAACAATCCGAGGAGGCAGGCGTCTTTCACGGATCTCCATTTCCCAGATGAGGAAACTAAGGCATGCGGAGAGATAGAGACTTGACCAAGCTCGGACAGCCGGTGAGCCCCTCCTGAGCTGAGATTCAACCCGGGGAGGGTCTAACCCCTTGTCTGGCTTTAAACGACAAGGTCATAGGTGCTGCGTGAGCGTGCACACACATACACACACACAGTAGGTACACAGGGGCGATCTTTTTCTTTGCTCTTTAGGGAGCACACATTCCTTGGAACCCTTTCCCAAGCATATCTGTAAATTGCTTTGATCCGTAGGTCTCTTCCTTCTGGAAACAAATGCAATGGTGGTGGGGGGGTGGGGGGAACGTTCGACTCTGACAAATCTTCTTAAACTCGGAAATCCAGAGCTTTCAAGGCTTTTTTTTTTTTTTTGTACGAAGGAAGGAGGGGGACTTGTGTGTATGTAGAATCAATATGGGCCAGACAGCCCTTCACAAAGGGACTCCAGGCGGGCGCCTCGGCCGCACGGCCCCGCCCCACCGCCCGCGGCGAATTAATTGGGCCCTGAAAGAAGGGGCAACGTAGCTTCCAGTTAATTAGTCAAGAAATGAATCAAGCCCCAGCGGCCTGGCAAGAGCCCCTGGGGCGCGGGTTTTGTGCAAACCAAATTGGTCGGTGGGGCGCTCCCCTTTGGGTCGGGTGGGGCGCGGCGGGGAACAAGGCTTGGGCGCCTCTGGCTGCCCCACGCCCGGCGCCCGGCACCCCGCACCCCAGAGCGGGCTCCCGCGCTCCCTCGGGCTCTCGCTTTCACCGTCTGTTTCCTTTTTTCTGACTCCCTCTGTCCGCCTCTCCTTTCCCTTTTCGCCTTCTCCCAGAACTCTGCTCGAAGTTTCCCATCCCGTCTCCCAGCTGCGTCTGGCTCCAAGCTCTCCGTTTGGGGCATCCTCCTCGAAAGCCCCTGCCTCCGCCCAGCACATCTGGGGCTGGGTGGTCTGGGAAGGGCGCCGGGATGTGGAGAAGCCCTGACTTAGGGGACACGGGGTGGAAATGAGCCCTGGTTTGGGGCCCTGAGGCCTGCTGTGTGTTCCTAGGTGCACAACTCTTCATCCTTGGGTCGCCTGGGATCCCGGTTCCCCGCTGTGGTTAGGAGAACCCTCTGAGATAATGCAGGGCTTTAAGGGCTCGCTAACCCGTGACCCGTGTCCCCAGGTGATGAGGACTTAGAGTTGAGGCACCCTTGCCTCACAGAAGCAACTGTCGAGCGCCAGCGGTGTGCTGTCCTTATTCGTTCCTTCACGCCTCCTCCAGTCACTCTGGGTGATCCAGGCAGCCAAGATCCCCGGGATTTTCTGTCAAAGCAGCTCTGCTGGAGAGGAGGGAGGGAAGACACAAATCGTTAAACTCAGTTATTTTCAAGGTCTTTTTGTGCCACGTACCAGCGGTTTCTCCTGAACTAAGGGGACGGAACTGGGGGCTCAGAGATGTGGACTGATCCTCCTGGAGTCACACAGCAAAGGGGAGGCAAGGCTGAGACTTTCACCCTCGACCAGGCGTTCGGTGCCGCCCTTTGAGCCTGTGAAGAGCTCAGGGGATCCTCAGAGGTCCTGCGGGCCTGTCATGGGCTCCGAACATTTATGGAAGAGGTTCGCCAGAATCACCTTGCCTCCTCCAGCTTCGAGCTAAGGCCCGAATCTCTCTCCAACTCTGCATTTCTTTCCCGTCTTTCTTTGTCTTTCGAGCTCCGTCTCTACTGTGGTCTCCTACCCACCAGTCTTTCTCTCTCCCCCTGACCCGCCTTCGAATGCACAAGGCTGAGGTCAGAATCTCTCCCACCTTCTTCCAATTATCCAGGTAGCTGCTCACATCTCGAGGCTTGGAGCAGGGTTGACACCCATCTGCCGCCAACCCCCAGGATAGGAGCCACTGACGCAGACCGCAGACTCGATTGGATTCCATGCCCTCGCGCCTCTGCCGCCCGCCCCCCACCCTCAGCCCCTCCCCAAGCCGCATCCACCGGGTTCTAGGAGAGACCCCCAGCGGATGATTCTGAGCACGCCTCAGTTCTACACAGGAGCCCAGAACCGCGTTTTTTCTTTCTTCCTTTGCTTGCTTGACCGACTTTGGCTTCGCTCAAGGCCCGAAGGTGCCTGCGCCGCGCTTGGCTTTGCTTCCTGCCTCTCGAGGCGAGCCAGGGACTGCGGTTTCCGCTCGCCCCGTCCCTGCCAGGCGCGCACGCAGGGGCTTGGCGAGCTTGACGCGAGCCTCTAGCGAGCACTGTTTGGGGCCTCAGTTTCCCCGCCCTTTTCGGATCAGACAAGCGCGAGACGAAACGGCTGGGACGGGAGGCATGGCCAGCGGATTGGGTGGTGGCGGGCACGGCAGTTGCTGGGTGTGGAGTGAAGTCTGGAATCACGGCCGCCGCGCCTTCCCTGTTCCTCCTCTCCGCGGACTATTACCCACCTCCACTACCCCAGTGTCCCTCAAGTGCCACCAGCAGTCTGGTGGAGCTCAGCTGGCGGCGTAGGGGATGCTGGCTACCTCAAGGCGAGGGCGAGCCACCAGGTGCGGGCAGGGCCGGTCCCCTGCAGTTGCCGGCTCCACAGTCATTGCTGGTGGCCTTGGGTACATAGGCGGCCTCGGACAAGCCTCGTTCCATCAAAGTGTTGGCACACACCTCCTTCTGAGCTTTAAAAGGGGGCCCGTTAGAGCCTTGGAACTTTGGAAGAGTCCCCTAACTCTTCTGAGCCTCAGTTGCCTCCTCTGAAAAATGGGGGCAATAGGTCCTGCTGCAGAGGACCAAGGCAAGGAGTGAATGAGACCTCTTGTGTACATCACTTGCCTAACCCCTGGCACATAGTAAGTGCTCATTAAGCATTAGCTGTTTGGGCAACCTAATCTCTCTGTCTCTATATGTCATATAGCTATTTTGATAAAATAGATACACTTAGCATCTACTTAGTATATATGCATTTACTAAATGTATAGATTCAGTGCATACTTGGTATACAACGTGGTGCCTGCTCAGTCACTAGTCACTTCAGCCCTGTTTGACTCTTTGCCACTCCATGGAGTGCAGCTCCTCTGCACTTGGGATTTTTCCAGCAAGGGTACTGGAGTGGATTGCCATGCCCTCCTCCTCAGAATCTTCCCAACCCAGGGATCGAACCTGTCTCCTGTGTGGCAGGCAGATTCTTTACTACTGAGCCACCAGGGAAGCCCAGTGTATCACATATACACTAAAAATATATACTGTGTATGTTTAGAGTATCCTTAAGACACATTTGTTTTTTCTTAGACCACTACCTAGCATATATTAGGCCCTTTCTCTATTAGCATTGCTTTTACCCAGTTCTTAAAAAAAGAAAAAATTTTTGCCACACGACAAGGCATGAGGAACCTTAGTTCCTCCATCAGGGGTCCAATCCGTGCTCCCTGCTTTGAGAGTGTGGAGTCTTAACCAACACTGGACAGCCAGGGAGGTCCCTTTTACCTAGTTCTGTTTCCATCTCAGCCTGAAGCCCCATTCCTTGTCCTCTCCCACGTTGATCCTGTAGTGATCAAGCCTCCCACTCCAGGCTTCATGCTGTTGCAGGCTACTTTTCAGAATCCCAGGATCTCAGAACTGCAAGTGATTTGGGAAAGTTTGCTCCCTTCTTGCCCTTGCACTGGAGTTCTGGCCCCAGAGGGGCTTGGAGACCAGGTTCCAAAACCTCTTCAGACCCGGTCATCTCCATCTCCTGACAGGAGAAAAAGTGTCTCTATCTATCTCTTGGGACCTATTGAGGGAAAAGCACGTGTGGAAAATAAAAGAACATGGTTGGGTGCCTGGAGCATCCTTAGGCAGAGCCCTCAGGGCTGAGAGCTCGGTAAGTGAGGAGAGGCTTATGTGTGGCCTGGGATGGAAGGGATGTCTTGCCCCTGGGAGGGTTCTTGGATGCCTCCTGGCTCTCAGCACAGACTCTACTCTCAGGCCCAGACTGCAGCTGCCCAATTGCCGGTCAGCAGCAGGAGCCTCCGTGACTTCCTCCATCCTCTAGGACATACTGAGGCTGCTTCTTCTCAGCCTGAGAGTGAATGGCGTGGTGGGGAAGAGAGTGATGAGAAAGGAGAGATGGAAAGATGGAAAAGGAGAGTGACCGCGAGTGTGGGGAGAAGCGAGTGAGAGCAAGAGAGAAAAGGGACACTTGGGGAGAAGGGAATTAGGAGAAAACAGAGGGAAACAGACACCCACCTGGAGATGGACAGAAACCCTTCATACCTGGAGAGACTGGGAGAGGCAGAGAGAGAGAGAGAAACTCAGGAGACAAACGGAGAAGCAACTAAGAGGCACAGAGAGGGGACAAAAGAAGGAAGGAGCTAGCTGGAAGTAATGTCCCAAAGGAGACAGAGCGAGCTGGTAGGGAAATGACAGCCCAGGGAGGCCTGGGCAGCCCAGCCGCACCCCTTGGCCCGCCCTCCCCTATGTATTACTTAACTTGCCAAGAGATTATCTAGTACAGTATAAATGCCTCCATTAAATCATGATTGAACTCCTCCAACCGAATAATTCCCGAAGTAGCCTCCAGCCCTAGGGGAATATGGTTTTCAAAACCCCTCGAAGCATCAGATACCAGCAATTTAGGAGATAAATTATCATTCACTAGGGGTTTCCAGGGGGCCCCTTACAAGGCCTTTGGGGTGGGTGTGGGGAGCGTGTGGTTAAGAGCCTCCCAGTCAGTGCAGGAAAAGAAAGCCGCCTTCTCTCTTGGCCCTTGGATGTGCCTGGAAGCCTCGCTCCTCCCCCAGTGCACAGCCACTCAAACCCACAAGGAAGGTTGAGCCGGTAGGGTCCAAAGTTGGCCAAGAAGAGGCAACAGTCTGCTGGAGTCCTCCAGATTCCCAGAGTGCACTGGGCGAGATGGAGAGGGGCTGTGCACACGGTTTCTTAGCTGCTCCCTCTGGAGAGGGATGGATGGAGTGGTGATGGAGAATGTCCCCAGCGACACCTGGGAAAGCAGACTTTCATTCAACCAGGTGCGGGGGGGTATAGGGGGGTGGTGAGAGACAAGAAGAAGGGTTAGATACTGGAGAAAAGCCTGGTTTAAGGCAAAGTCTCCCTACTTCCCTGTCTCATCACTCCAACTAGTTGACCAAATAAAGTAGGGCTCATCTTCCCTCTCACCCTATGCGTCTTCTTCACTGGTCTCCCAGTGTGCTGAGAAAGGTATTTTCAAAAGTAGCAAATAAAAAGATTTCCTTTTTATTCCTCTTCCTACCACTGCTTTCACCTCCTCTCCTTGCAAGGCTTGTTTGCTTTGCTTTAACAAACAGCTTATAGAGTTTGCTTTAAAGGCGCACTTAAAAAAAAAAGTTGTACCCCTAGGGCAGGCCAAGTGTTAACTGCTTGTGTGTGTGTGTGTGTGTGTGTGTGTTTAGGCCTCCTGAGTGGGCTTGTAGTTATAAAGGGGACCTGTTTCAGGTGCAGAAAGCTGGGAGGGGGGTAGTGGCTAGGAATGCCTGGACAGATTTACACCTGTCCTTACAGCCGCCACCGACACTTACAGCCTCCAGAAATGACCCTGGTGCCGACTTGTCTGGAAGCCATCAGGGTTAGTTTTGAAGCAGGAGTCTTCAAGTGGACCGGAGGGTAAAGCTCTGCCCAGCCCCTCCCAGCCCCTCTTCCCTGTTGCTGTCCTTAAGTGCTGCCCCCTCCCCCCTGCCCACCAGCCCCCTGACCCCCTCTTCTGTTTCCTCTGTCAGACACACATCATCATTTGACTTTCTGATCCCTCGGTGCTACTGTCTAATGAGGGCAGGGCAGGGTGCAGAGCTTGCAGCCAGCGCATCTCGGCCACCCCCTGCCTCCCCCCAAGGAGCTGGGTCTGGCCCTAGGAATCTGTGCAGGGGGCGTGGGGTGGGGAGTCCTAACTCTGCCCTCCAGCCTGTTTCTGCCCCCTGCCACCAGCCCCACCCCGGCCCACCAGCCAGACAGTTTGAGCGACTGACTGATAATATCCAGACGCCTCTGGAATCCTGCTTGTAGTCCTCCCAGCGCTGATCGGCCTGGTCTGCAGAAGTGGGGGCAGTGGGCAGCAGCATTCTGCCGTGACACTTGTTGCCACCTCTCAGAGGCCGATGAAAGGCCCACTCAGCCGGGCCCTTCAGGATGGGGGACCCTGGAGCCAGGGCACTCAGAAGACATGTTTGACACCCATGCTGGGAACTTTGAGTCCAGTCCTCGACTTTCTCCAGTTGGCCCTGGCCCTAAAGAGGTCTAGGAGGCCGAGAGGGGGCCAGATAGCAGGCCACCGGGGTTGGGGGAGGTGGGTGGAGGGGTGGGGAAGTCCAGCACTTTACCTGAGAAGTAGCAGGCATTGGGCAAGTACCCAGCCTTGGCAAAATTGGGAGGTGGGAGGAGGGAGATGTGAGAGCATCTTCATGTTTATATATCTTGGTCTCACTTTCACAATGATTTCCTTAACATATATTTCAGGCATCTTCTCACTTTTTAATTTTTTTTTGGCCAGGCTGTGTGGCCGGTGAAATCTCAGTTTCCCGACGAGGGACTGATCCCAAACCCTCTGCCGTGAAAGCTTAGTCTGAAACCACCTGACTGCCAGGGAAATCTCCATCTGCTGACTTTTTCAAAGCAGCTAACTTGTTGAAATTGAAACCTTTATCTGGGTACCATAAATCAAACTTGTGTCTCACTTCCCGGAAGTAGAATGAAAGTGGTGAGTGGTGGAAAGAAAGCAATATGACAAGGCTCTGAGCAGGGTGTTAATTATTAGAAGGATGATCAAGACAGGCAGGTGGGCGCTCATTTGAGGCTGGACTTAGTCTGAAGGTCCAAAAAAGAACTGAAGTAGGGCAGCGGGGAGGGACTTCAGAGCTGATCCAATGGCTAAGAATTTTCACTTCAACTGCAGAGGGCATGGGTTGGATCCCTGGCAGGGGAACTAAGATCTTGCATGCCACAAGGCACAGCTGAAGAAATAAAACAAAGGAATTGAAAGGGGACTGGTTCTTTTTCTGGGGGATTCAGTCCCATATAATGCTACTTTCAGCACCCTCCCTTGTATCCTTTTGACATTTTGGAGATTACTACGCTGTGTGCTCTCGTAGCGCTTTTTAATGGTACCGAAGCACAAAGCAATCTTCAGCTCTGATTTGGGGTTTCTAGATTCTGCTGTTCCATGAGCCTCAGAATCATGGCTCAAGCCTTCCCTTCATTTTCTCCATCACCACGAACGGCTTTACCACCTTTCTGGGCCATGGTTTCCTCGGGCAATCTTGTGAAGCCTATGGATACCGCCTCAGGATTCTTTTTTCTTTTTACAAGAGAGGGGATAACAATTTTGAAGAAAAGAAATATTAAAAATATAAAAGCATTGGGACTTCCTGGTGGTCCAGTGGCTAAGACTCCACACTTCCAGTGCAGGGGGTCTGGGTTTGATCCCTGGTCAGGGAATTAGATCCTGCGTGCCACAACCAAGAGTTTGCATGCCGCAACTAAAGGTCCCGCATGCTGCAATTAAAGAAACTGCGTAAGACTCCACATGCTGCAACTAAGACACAGTGCATTCCCTCCCCAAAAGCATAGTAATATATGTGTACCAAATTCATTAAATCAGACAATCTAGCCATGGTTCTGATACCGTACATTTGAAATCAAGATGAGCAAAACAACATTTGGGGGTCTCAGCCATGCCTGTAACATGGTTTTGAAAATATCTGTGATGCTACTGGGGACCATGTCACAGCCAGTGCGAGTCCTCCTAGGGGTGGTCACCTGGATTCACAATGGAAGAAAATACTAATTTCACTGTAAGTCATCCAAGTTCACAGATCCCGGAATTCTCTCTGGGGACACCCTTGGAAGAGTTCATTGGAGGACACCAGGGTAAGTACCCCTGAAGTGCAGAGGGAATAAATTGGGCTCTTGGTCTCTGTGAGGGACAGAAGAAGGTTCTCATGGGAAACAGGCCAGCTTTGAGAGCTGATGCAATCTCCAGATACCACGAGCTCAGGCAGAAAGGAAAGGCATTATCAACAACATTTCAAGGAATATTTCTCAACAGGCCCAGAGGGGAGAGAGAGGTCTGGCTTGGGACGGTTCATCTCAGAGAGGGGGATTTTCTCCCCAAAGAGGCCACCATCAGTGGCCCCACGCTCCGCCTCTGGGGTGATGTTCTGGGCAACTTGGTAACCTCCAAAATGTCTGTTTTCCCACCTACTTAACAGATTGCTGCCTTTCCCCCTCCACCAACACTGTAATACCCGCACAGCTACTTTGCCCCAAAGGATTTGTAGACGGGTCTGACCTTAACATCGGGTAACCCCTTCATAAACGTTAAGACACAGGACTGGTGCATTTTCTGCCTTTAGACAAAGCACTTAGTCAAACCTCTGTGATCAGGGAAGAGAAGTTGCAAATGGCCCCAGGACAGTACTTGTCACTGGCCTTGGCGAAATACAGCTGAAAGAACTCGGAGTTCTTGGGACAGGCACTTGGAGGCCTGTTTAGGGGATAACCACAAACCAGAATGCTGGAAACAATCAAAACACCCTCACATAAATCAAGTGTAGCTTAACACTGAACAAGGTAACCTCAGCAGATCCTGGCGTCCCAGCAAAAGGAAACCAAAGCATTTATGGAGCACCTGCTCTGTGCAAGACCTATGCCCCATTCTTGGCTTGTGTTACCTGAAGGTCCCATTACCAGGTCTGATATTCATTCATTCAACTCATTCCTTCATCTAGCAAATATTTAATAAGGGTCCACTATGTATGTGTCTCAGGCTAAGGATATAGCAGAAGCCAAGAACGGAAAATAATTGTCCCCGAGGACCTTCTAAGAGGAGAGCAAATAATGAGAAACAAAAATAGACAGGGAAAATAAATGTCTGGTAGTGAGGAATCGAATGAAAAACAAACAGAAAAATCAGAAAATAGAGTTGTGAGTGGGTGATGGGGATTTCATTTTTATTTTAGTAATTTATTTTTTTTTTTTTAAAATTAGCCATGCCATGCAGCATGTGGAAAGAGGGATCTTAATTCCTCAACCAGGGATTGAACCCATGGCCCTTCATTGGAAGCTCTTAACCACTGCCAGGGAAAGTCCTTATTATATTTTACGTCTTTTTAAAAATTTTATTTTATTCTTAATTGGAGGATAATTACAATATTGTGATGGTTTCTGCCATACATCCACATAAATCAACCAGATTTTACTTTTTATTTACTTCTCTTTTTTTGGCTGTACTACTAGGCATGCAGGATCTTAGTTTCCCGAACAGGAATCAAACCGGTGCTCCCTGCAGTGGAAGCTCAGAGTCCTAATCACTGGACCACCAGGAAAAGTCCTGGGGGCTTCATTTTTAAAGGAAGTATGAGAGAGAAGACAGGTGTGGGAGACCCAGCTTTACCTGAACACCTGGTGTATCCTGGATTCTGAGCCGGGCACCCTCTACCCATCATCTCCATCATTCTAGATCTTTCTTATTTTCATCCCTGTTTTATTGCTGGGGAAGGTGAGGCTCAGAGAGGTTAAGTGACTCACAGAGGTCTGCCTATTGCAGAGTTAGAATTGACCCAGGACTCAATTGCCCTTTCTTCTATCTCAGGCTGCCTCAGACGCATTCCTGGGAAGACAGAAGAAAGGAAGAAACAGGAAGGTCATGGAGGAGTGGCAGAAGACCAGTAAGTGAACTTGACCCTGTGAATCCTCGGCTCTGTCTTCTAAGACTGGGGAAACTGAGGCCCAGACAGGAAAAGTAATTGTCCAAGGTCACAGAGGAAAAAAAAAAATCCCAATGACTACACGACTTAGCTCATCAGCACCTGTTCTTCTCCCGGGATCATATGGCAAGTCACTTTGGTGGTCTGGGCCTCGGTTTACTTATCTGTAAAATGGAGCCAAATAGATCAGTCACCTGCAGTTGATCAACAAGAAAGACAAGATCCCTCAGGAGAGATAATTTATCCTAATACTTGGCACAGAATTGATAAGCAATAAATATTAGATTTTTTCACTCCTCCTCAACCAACCTGATCCTTGGCACCATTTGGTCTAGAGTAGAGGGTCAAATATTTACTTGTTCTTGTGGTCTGAGTTAGTCATCTCTAAAATTATACATATATTTTTAGTTGTTATTGGAGGATAACTGCTTTAGAGTCTTGTGCCAGTTTCTGTCACACATCAGCAAGAATCAGTCACAGGGAGACACATATCCGCCACCTCTGGCGCTTCCCTCCCATCTCCCACCCCAGCTCACCTCGCTGGCTTGTCACAGAGCACCAGGCTTGAGCTTCCTGCGTCATACAGCAAATTCACACTGGCTTTCCATTTTATATACGGTAATGTATATGTTTCCATGCTACTCTCTCAGTTTGTCCCACCTTCTCCTTCCCTCACTGTGTCCAGAAGTCTGTTCCTTCCGTCTGTGTCTCCTTTGCTGCCCTGCAAATAGGTTCATCAGTACTACCTTTCTAGATCCCATGCATCCAAACTCTTTTAATGAAACTTTTCCAACATAAAAGAATGGAGCAACTGCAGCAGGAATCCCCAAATACCCACCACCAGCTCAATAATTATCAACTCATGGCCCATCTTGTTTCATTGATATGCCCTCCTCAGATTATTTTAATGCAAATGAAGACACTATATTATTTCATTTCTAAATACTTCAGTATGCAGCTCCAAAAGACAAGAATAAAAGAATTTTAAAAACAGCCACAAGACTGTTATCACACACGGACCCCATAAGCAATCACTGGGTTATTTTGTGAAATAACCTGTTAGTACTCAGTGTTTCCCAACCGTCTCCATTCTCCTTATTTTATTGCAGTTGGATTGTTCCAGTTGGGTTCCAGCTGGGTCTACATAGATTTTGATTTTATATCTCTTACATCCACTTCCCGTTTTTTCCCCTGAAAAGAGTTGTAAATGGAAATCATGGGATCATTCTGGCTCCTACCATTTGCCCACCCATAATGTCATTTGTTACATTTCTCTGTCCCCTGTATCTCCTATAGATTAGTGGGTAGAAAGAGATGTTTGGTGAGCTTCAGAGTTGAATCTTTAGGCAAATCTGCTTCATGGATGACAGTAGGTACTTTTGCTTTTACTATTTATTTATTTTTGGCCATGGTGCATGGCTTGTGGGATCTCCCTGACCCTGGGTTGAACTGTGCCCCCTTCCATGGACGTGCAGAGTCCTAACCACCAGACAGCCAGGGGATGCCTGGCTGTACTTCTACCAAAAGACTCACAAAATCGCTTGTCTTTCTTCGTGGTTTGTGAGCAGCCGCTGAAGACCATTTTCGGCATGGATTCACCATTTCTTTAAGGGTTTGCACAACAGTGATATTTCATTTTTTTTCATTTCATCTTCATTACGTGAAATACTCCCAAATTTCTCAAGAGGACACCACATCACTAAACGCTAAGGTTTGAGCAGACATCGCCCACTATCTACATTTTCACCCTTTTCAATGATAAACCTCTTCGACTGAATTTGACGTATGATATATAATTGAACTGCACTCAACTGGAAATTAAAAGAGATAACCTTTGAAAATAAATGTGCCTAGAATTTCTTCCTGCAGTTGGTGGTCAGTCCATTCCTAATCTGGGGGCTGTGGGCAACTTTGTCGGGAATTTCTTTTCTTTCCTTTTGAAAAATTGTATTGGAATACGGTTGATTTACAGTGCTGTGTTCGTTTCAGGTGTAAGGAATTTATTTCTGCATTCAGTCAGGAAATTCAGTTTGCCTCTTGCAAACAAAATGAAAAAGGAGCTTGTGAAGCTCTCTGAAAATGTTGATTGATCCATGGGACCCTTCCCCCGTCTCCCATCGCCCCCTACTTTTCACCAGTGCTGGGAGAAGGGAAGGTTGGTTTGGGAGAATCCTGAGCAGAGCGGGTTTACAAACTGGAAGCTGCTTTAGGGAAAAGTGCATCGTTTCTGCTTTCATTTTTCATGTCAAAGTCCTCACGCCATCAGAGCACACGGGAGACTTTAAACAAACCACATTGCCCCCAGGTCTGCTTCTTGAAGGAGGGGATTTACTCTTTACCCCTCCCCCTGACGAGTGTTAACAGCAGAATTAAGGCTGGGGAATCTGGCAGGGGCTTGCTTGCAGCAGGGAAGGTGTGTCTGGGTTATTTTGCAAGGCATTAATCACTTGTTTATAGAGGGGGAAGAAAAAAAAAAAAAGAAAACAGAAGGAAGACAGTGGGGGCTGTGCCCCGTTCTGGGTTCCCTTCCAGGCAAACCCTCTTACGGCCACAAGTGAAAGTCACTCAGTCGAGTCCGACTCTTTGAGACCCCATGGACTATGCATACAGTCCACGGACTTCTCCAGGCCAGAATACTGCAGTGGGTAGCCTTTCCTTTCTCCAGGGAACCTTCCCAACCCAGGAATCGAACCCAGGTCTCTCGCATTTCAGGCAGATTCTTTACCAGCTGAGCTGCTGGGAAAGCCCAAGAATACTGGAGTGGGTAGCCTATCCCTTCTCCAGGGGATCTTCCCGACCCAGGAATCAAACCACCCAGGAATCAAACCGGGGTCTCCTGCTTTGCAGGCAAATTCTCTAGCAGCTGAGCTATGAAGGAAGCCCTTGCACCTGCCCTGCATTCTCCCGGGACCAGCTCAGCTGGTCTTAGTCCTGGGGTTCAGGTTGGCCCCCTGCAGAGAGGAGAGGTGTATCAGTGGTGAGGGCTGGGCTGCCCCACATATGCAGAGCTGCAGGCCTGAACTACCTCTAAGTATTTAGTCTCACCCCCACCTCCCCACACACGTACACCCCTTTTCAAATGTACGTCTAATCACCATATTTCCCACGTTGACACTCCAGACCCATGTTCTGAAAACAAAAACAAGAACACTATTATTTTCACATAAATATTTACCTAAAAACACTGGTATCCTATGCAGAATTGAACTTGGAAACCAGAACTGGAGGTGAATCTACTTTCAACTGTAAACTGTTTGGAACGGTGTCATCTGTGGATGTATTAGTTACAAAAGGGCACATTTTTTTTGCTTGTTTGTTTTTTCCTGATTAAAAAAATGTAAAATATGTTTATGGGATAAATCTGAAATGTAGAGAAAAACTTTGCACAAACTCTAATAATAATCAATTTCCTTTGTCCCCCCATACATATTCTTAGAATAAATAAAAGTATTGTTTTCTTTTGAGTGGGTTGTGTGTATTTGTATATGTCCCCGTGCATGCTCAGTTGTCTCTGATTCTTTGTGACCCCATGGGCTGTAGCCCGCCAGGCTCCTCTGTCCATGGGATTCTCTGGGCAAGACTACTGGAGTGGCTTGCCATTTCCTCCTCCAGGGGAATCTTCCCAAATCAGGGATCAAACCTATGTATCCTGCATCTCCTGCATTGGCGAGCAGATTCTTTATCATTGAGCCCCCTGAGAAGCCTCGTGTGTATATGTACAGGGTATCAAATCTAGGAGGTACAAAATGGGAGAGTGAAAAGTAATATTCTCTCCATAACTCTCTCCATAACTCTATCTCCTCTCTCGTAAGTCACCATGGTAACAAACAACATGTATCCTAGTGATTAATACACGTGTGTGTATATATATATAAGTGTAAGCATATTTTTCACTGATGTATCACTTTCGTCTGTTTTTAAAAAGATATTATTCATGCTAGAATATCTTTTTTTGGGATCCTTTTTTAAATACATTAATATAGTGGAATGTTTTCTTTAAATAATTTGTATTTTCATTCAACACAACAAGGAATCATCCTTATCAAAAAAGAAAGAGTGAATTAGACGAAAATGGGCAGTCCACAGGGAAATGGTAGGTAGCACGTGCAGCTAGAGGTAAATTACAAATATCCACTATGTAAATAGTAAACCTGTTGGGGCTGTTGTTACCCAGATACAAGCCATTTTTCCTTCGCTTTTATCAATAATAAATGCAGTCCCCCATCAGCTGGACCTCAAGACTTTTGCCTACACTGCAAGCAGATCTTGCTAAATGGACAGAAACTGCCAAGCTGAGCAAGTGTACTGAAAACATTTATATATTGAAACCCTCAGCGATTTGGCTACGTGTTTAAGAGTGCTGGCCCCTGAAGGTTCCAGTTGAACCCTTTGTGCTCTTCACTGACCAGGAGCACCTCTTTATTGTGCCTGTGACGCTCGACGGATCTTAAAACAAGTCACGACAGTCCCTCCATGGTCAATGCAGTCTACTGTTCTGCTGCCTCAAATCCATTTGCGATGGTTGTAAAGTGCCGCCCGCCCGTCGATGCTAGCTGTAAATCTTGCCCTCTCGTTCAAAACGGCTGACGAGAGGGAAACAGCTTGAGTTTTCACCCCAGCCTGGCCAAGTTAAAATCCTGCTGTGCCTGCTTGTTTGACAGCTCACGATCTTTTCTCGCTGCTCCCCACCACCCCTGCTCCCCATATTCCTCCCCCATGGTGGTCTAGTGAGGACTTAGGCCATTGAGTCTGAAGTGGGGTCCCATAGTGATGGAAGAAAGTCAGATTGTATTCCCGGCCTCTCAGGCTGACTGCGGTTCAAATCACATGGCCCCCTCTCTTTCTGTGTCTTTGTGAAAAATGGTGAAATTTTTGCTGGCAAACAGGTTTTTCTGGCTGATTACCCCTAAGATGGATGTTTCCCTTGACTGAGGGAAGCCAGGGACTTTCAGGAATGTTTGTAGGTGTTTGGATGAACCCTGGGACTTGGGTACAGGCCTGTTTCTGAACCCACCTTTTAGAACAGTCACTGCCCACCTGGTCAAACAGTCCTAGCAAAACAGCATTGGCTGGACTTACTGGTGGGAATATCATCACCAGATCAGACGGGAACTGGCTGAAAAGCAAGCCATGGGTTTTGAGTGCAAACCGGCTTCAGATTCATCCACTTCCGATACTGTGGACAGGTCAGCCAGACAACCTCCCCAACCCTCAGCATCTATCAAACGGGGCTGAAGCTTCTTGCCCTTTCTTCTGGGGCCCGTGGATAAAGTCTTCAACAAACTTAAGACGCAACATGTTTGGAAATTGGTATTGTTACGACTGTAATTACAATAATAAGAGACATACCTCTTGGGAGTGAGATGAACTGAAACTTCTAAGATAGGTGGAAACCTTCCTGCCCTGCATGCTGTAACAGTGTGACTCTTGGGGAGCTTGTGAGATGAAGCCATAGAATTGTTATACCAGTTATGGGACTTCCCTGGTGGTCCAGTGGCTAAAACTCCATGCTCCCAATGAAGGGGGCCCAGGTTCAATCCCTGGTCAAGGAACTAGATCTCACCTGCCACAACTAAGAGTTTGCATGATAAAGGATCCCATGTGCTGCAACTAAGACCTGATGCAGCCAAATAAATACATACATACTTTTAGAAAAGAATTATTGCACCAGTCAATGTACAGATAAGCTGTTCTTCAGATGTGTGGAATGATAAATCCTAGGTTACCACCTTCTCCAAGGAAGAACTGGGTGTGTAAATGTAGTGGCATAAACACACTCACACATTCAAACACACACAGGATCAAAAGCTATAGGGCATATGGACTTTTTTTTTTTATCATTTCATCCCTTTGTCCAATCTGCTTCCTATAGCAGCCAGAGGATGACTTTAGAATCCAAAGTGTCTCATTATTTACCATCACGCCATATGTATTTCCAATAGCTTTCCATTATTCTTATGAGAAAGACCAAATATTTTCAATAGATCCTCAAGGTCTTCTCTGGCTCAATTTGTCTCAAGTTCTCAGTCATTTTTTTCCTGCTCTTGCCTTGCGATAGATTGAATTATTGAACCAGAAACCTCTACTCTCCTATATCCATGCTCTTTGCTTGTATCTTGGTGGTTTCCCTCAAGAATAAAGTTTCTTCCTAGACCTTGGGCTTTTGGTATACTCATGTGACCTGCCCTGTCCAACCAAAAGTGGGCAGAATTGATAGCGGGCAATGTTTTCACTTGTCCTCTTGAGTGCCATTTACCACTGACTGAAGAACTTTCAGCTTCTGCGCCTTCAGGCTCACTCCCACTCAGACTGAACAAACATGGATGGATCTGCCTGGACCCCAACCTGGGTTTGGGAGCTAAGACCTGTCGGATTGGGCAGCTTGAAGCTGAGAAGCCTAGCTGAGCCTAGCTAAGATCAGCCAACCTGAAAACAAATGAAAAACCAAGGCTTGTTGGTGATGAAACTGAGATTTTTGTGGTTGCTTGTTTCACAGCAGTAGCTGACTGATACAAGATACACAGCAGTCTTCCTTGTCAGACTTCCTTGGCTACAGGCCCCTGGTGTTCCCCTCCTTATCACTTGAGTAACTCCTGCTCATCCTTCAGATCTCAACTCAAAGCTAGCTTCTCTTGAGAAGCTTTTTCTGACCCTGCAGGTTAGGTATAAACCCTCTATTATATACCCTTCATGGCACTTATCAGAGTTGTACCTTTATGGGAACATTCAACTGTTATCTGACTTCTTCCCTAAAGTTCTACGAGTACACAGAAAACTTATTTTTTTTAATTCACACTGTATCCCCAGTTCCTAGCACACAGCCTTTCCAGGCATGTAGTAGACACTCAATACATTTTGTTGAATGAATCAATGAATAAAGGAGTTGAACACAATTTCTCCAGGTTAAAAATATAAGTCTAAGAGAAACAGCTTATACAGTCTAAAAGACCAGCACAGAAGGAAAGAATGAAGACATGAAACAAAGAAAAATTTGTACGCAGCACATTAGTAAAGGTGACTGAAAATAAGATTGGATTGGTTACATTCATTCATTCATTCATTCAGGTACAGGGCTTCCCTGATAGCTCAGTTGGTAAAGAATCTGCCTGCAATGCAGGAGACCCTGTTTCAGTTCGTGGGCTGGAAAGATCCCCTGGAGAAGGGGTAGGCTACCTACTGCAGTATTCTTGGGCTTCCCCTATGTGGCTCAGCCGGTAAAGAATCTGCCTGCAATGCAGGAAAGCTGGGTTTGATCGCTGGGTTGAGAAGATCCCCTGAAGAAGGGAAAGGCTACCCACTCCAGTTTTCTGACCTGGAGAATCCCTTGGACGTCCATGGGGTCACAAAGAGTCGGACACGACTGGGCGACTTTCGCTTTCACTTTCATTCAGGTACATGCTAGACCCTGAAAGTCTGCTACACAAATGTCAGGGAATACTTCTAGAGTGAGTGATCCTTAGGCTGAGTCCTGAAGATTCTAGTGTCAGAACATGAAAACCTGTGGAGCTCTGAAGGAGAAAATGATGAATTCTGGGGGCATAGTGGAATGCTTTGCTTGAAGGAGACTTTTGAACTGGACCATGTAGGTGAGTCAAAGTCTCCACATCAGATTGGAGGGGAAGGGAGGTATTCAAGACAGAAGGAACAGCAGAAATGAAAATTTTTAGAGGATAACAAATTGCTTAATCATCCACTTCCACCATCAAGGAAGTTGGTCCTGTCATCTACCCATTTTACAGATCAGGAAACTAAGGCACAGAGAGGTTGAATAACCTACCCAAGGTCACAAGAGGAGGAAGTGACAGTTTAGTGCCATTAGACAATCCCACACCAGCCTGTGGATTGCTGGGCTTAGCGGTTAGGATGGTGTCCTCCTGAGCCAAAGCAAACCACAGAATGTTTTACACAATGGAGCATGGTGGCCGGCAGAGGCACCAGTGGGAACTCAGCTAGGGACAAAAACTCAGGGAATGTGCTGATTAAACTGAAACAAATAAAAAAAAGGGGGGGTTCAGGACAGGAAGTGATGACTCAACCTAGTCTGAGGTCAATTTCACCAGTGTCAGAGCTCTCCTGGAAAGTTCTAAGAAGTGGGAGAGGAGAGGTTGGCAGGTTATGGGAGAAAATGAGAGAAACAGTGAGATGCTTGGGAAAAGATAAGGAGGATCTTAGTAAATATCTGGATGCTGGGGTGGAGAGAGGGGTATGGAGTGCTGGGGAGCCCAGTGAATTTTTTTATGCCCAGACCTCAGAGCAGGAGTTATTGGGAAAATCCATAACCTGAGGTTATGGAGTATGGGTGGGGAGAAGTCAGATGGAAAAGATAGAGGTATCAAAAGGAAAGGCTAATGCAACCACAAGGGAGACATTAAAATGTAATAAAGCCTGGATGGTATTTACCCAGAAATTCTGCAGAGGGTGGTTAACTCTTAGAACCCTGCTCACCTGGGGTTGGAGCTGGAAGGGACCCACAAGGGCTTCCAACAAGGGGTCTGGATTCACCCAGAGAAGAATCAGATCTGAGAAGAGGTGTGTTTCTAGGCTGAGCACCATCCAGGGAGTTCTTGGAGCCAGAAGGGAGCACCAACTTGTGGGATACTGGGCTGGCAAAGGGGCTCCATCACCTCACCCTCTGGGGAACACTCTGCTGAAGAGTTAATCAGCCCGTGGGAAGGGAGAACCACAGGATATAATTTATTTACCTACTCCCCGCCGAAATCCTTCCCAGAAAACCGTGGAGGCTAATTCTCTGTAATTATATCTCCTGCGAGGTTCTGTAGGCTCTGTGAGACATGGTAATTCAGTAGTGTTCATAGCACACCTGGGACAAAGGTGTGGGGAAAGGCAAGGACTGACTTCACCAGCCAGAAGGGGCAAACTGAGGCTCCCCATGGGAGGAGCAGAATTAGAACTGTGATTCCCCAAGGGAGGAGAGAAAGAGATCAGACATGGGGACTTGAGTTCCATTTTCCTTTTCCTCTGTGTGATCTGGGGGAAGTCACTCAACCTCTCTGGGCCGTGGTTTCCTGATCTATAAAAGCAGAAAGCTGGGTGCCATGAGCTGTATGGTTCCTGACTCAAATGCCTGTTTCCTTGGAAGTTTTTTTTTTTAATTTTCTTTACTTTATTGTGTTGGTTTTGCCATACAATGACATGAAACCGCCATGGGTTTACATATGCTCCCCCTCCAGAACCCCCCTCCCTCCTCCCTCCCGATTCCCTCCCCCTGGGACATCTCGGTGCACCAGCCTCGAGCATCAATCCTAGGCTGGCGATTGATTTAACATATGATAATTAACATGCTTCAATGTCATTCTCCCATATCATCCCACCCTTGCCCTCTTCCACAGAGTCCACGAGTCTGTTCTATACATCTGCGTTCCTTTTGCTGTCTTGCATGCTGGGTTCTCGTTACCATCTTTCTAAATTCCATATATATGCGTTAGTATACTGTATTGTTGTTTTTCCTTCTGGCTTACTTCACTCTGGATAATAGGCTCCAGTTCCGTCCACCTGAGTAGAACTGATTCAAATGAATTTTTTTTTAATGCTGAGTAATATTCCATTGTGTATATGTACCACAGCTTTCTTATCCATTTGTCAGTTGATGGGCATCTAGGTTGCTTCCATGTCCTGGCTATTGTAAACAAAGCAGCGATGAACATTGGGGTACACGTGTCTCTTTCAATTCTGGTTTCCTCGGTGTGTATGCCCAGCAGTGGGATTGCTGGGTCATATGGCAGGTCTATTTGCAGTTTTTTAAGGAACCTCCACACTGTTCTCCATAGTGGCTGTATTAGTTTGCATTCCCACCAACAGTGTAAGAGGGTTCCCTTTTCTCCACATCCTCTCCAGTATTTATTGCTTGTAGACTTTTGGATGGCAGCCATTCTGACTGGTGTAAAGTGGTACCTCATTGTGGTTTTGATTTGCATTCTCTGATAATGAGTGATGTTGAGCATCTTTTCATGTGTTTGTTAGCCATTTTTATGTCTTCTTTGGAGAAATGTCTGTTAAGTTCTTTGGCCCACTTTTTGATTGGGTCATTTATTTTTCTAGAATGGAGCTGCAGGAGTTGCTTGTATATTTTTGAGATTAATTGTTCTACCAGAAAATTACTAGAGCTAATCAGTGAATATAGTAAAGTTTCAGGATACAAAATCAACACACAGAAATCCCTTGCATTCCTATACACTAACAATGAGAAAACAGAAAGAGAAATTAAGGAAACAATTCCATTCACCATTGAAACAAAAAGAATAAAATACTTAGGAGTATCTCTACCTAAAGAAACAAAAGACTTGTATATAGAAAACTATAAAACACTGATGAAAGAAATCAAAGAGGACACAAATAGATGGAGAAATATACCGTGTTCGTGGATTGGAAGAATCAATATAGTGAAAATGAGTATACTACCCAAAGCAATCTATAGATTCAATGCAATTCCTATCAAGCTACTAGAGGTATTTTTCAGAGAATTAGAACAAATAATTTCACAATTTGTATGGAAATACAAAAAACCTCATATAGCCAAAGCAATCTTGAGAAAGAAGAATGGAACTGGAGGAATCAACCTACCTGACTTTAGGCTATACTACAAATCCAAAGTCATTAAGACAGTATGGTACTGGCACAAAGACAGAAATATAGATCAATGGAACAAAATAGAAAGCCCAGAGATAAATCCACGCATCTATGGACACCTTATCTTTGACAAAGGAGGCATGAATATACAATGGAGAAAAGACAATCTCTTTAACAAGTGGTGCTGGGAAAACTGGACAGCCACTTGTAAAAGAATGAAACTAGAACACTTTCTAACACCATACACAAAAATAAACTCAAAATGGATCAAAGATCTAAGCATAAGACCAGAAACTATATAACTCCTAGAGGATAACATAGGCAAAACACTCTCCGACATAAACCAAAGCGGGATCGATCCTCTATGACCCACCTCCCAGAATATCGGAAATAAAAGCACTAATAAACAAATGGGACCTAATTAAAATTAAAAGCTTCTGCACAACAAAGGAAACTATAAGCAAGGTGAAAAGACAGCCTTCAGAATGGGAGAAAATAATAGCCAATGAAGCAACGGACAAACAATTAATCTCAAAAATATACAAGCAACTCCTTGGAAGTTTAACCCCCTTGAGTTATGAAGAAATAGCAAGTTTGTAGTGTAATAATGAGGGTGGGTGTAGGTTGGACTGTAGGCTGAACTGCCGCATTGTCCATTGTTCACCATTTGAACTGTACTGATGAACTCCTCAAGGCCTTCAGAGGTTCGTAAATCTGAGACGAGACTTTCCCATGAACTGAAATGACCAGTGAGGGACAGGAAAGTTGGGATGCCAGCCTGGGTGGAGGACCGGAAGAGGAACCGGTGGATTTTAAAGTTGTCTGTAAAAATCCCTCCCACAGTCCTTTGCACTGCGTTTTTTGCCACTTCTCCTGCTCCAAGAGGCAGGAGCTGTTTCCCCTCCTGTCAGACCCGGGTTGATCCCGTGACTTGGTTTGACCAATAGGATGTGGCAAACACGATGCCTGCACAGATCTGAGGATGGGCCTTCCAAGAGCTCTGTTCTCACTGCTTTGTGGCCCAGGCACCATGGAAAGAAGTTCCCATGAGACTCCTGGCTTTTGAGAGCACTTGTGAAGGAGACAGCTTTTAGCTGTTGCTGCCAAGTTCCAGATAGATGGAGGACTGTCTTGGGGGACCTCATCCCCTCGGATTCTTCATCCCCAGCCCACCCACCGAAAGTAATGTGCCTTGGTCCTCTGAAGCTGTTACGTTTCTGGTGATTTGTTTCAAAGCTACGAGTCAGTGATCAGAATGAGTAATAGAGGTTTTTCTGGTTTCTAAAAACCCTGGTTTTTCTGGCTGTTTGATCTAAACGCTGATGCCTCCTGCTCTTGGTTCAGTTGCTGGAGACAGTTGTAAGCTGTGTCCTTTCACCTCTGAGTTTCAACTTGCCTGAAAGCATAGAAAGCAACCCTGTAAGTTGTTCTTCAACCATGATGCAATCCTAGTGTGTTACGATTTTTTTTTTCTTGCCTCCTTACTGATTGGGTAAAGGAGAGGAATTTAGGTAAAGGAAGAGGGAAGCTAGAGAAAGAGACCAAGAATTTCCCACGTAACTACCTTTTACTAGGTACGATGTGATTTGCTTTCCATCTGCTATCCTATCCACCCAACAATCCTATGAGGTGGACGTCATTCCCACTGTGGTGCTGGTTTAGTTGGTAATTTGTTTCCGACCCCATGGGCATGTAGCCTGCCAGGCTCCTCTGTCCATAGATTTCCCAGGCAAGAATGGAGGAGGTAGCCGTTTCCTTCTCCAGGGGATCTTCCCGACCCAGGGATTGAACCCGTGTCTCTCATGCATTGCAGGTGGATTCTTTGCTGCTGAGCCAGTGGGGAAGCCCTTTTCCCCACTGTACAGATGAACAAATTGAGGTTCTAGGAAGTTAAGTGGCATATCTGAGGCTTCCTAGCCAGGCTGTGACAGAGGCAGGATTTGATCTAAGGTCTTTCTGTAATAGATACAATGACCATATTTAGTCCGTTCTCTCCCTGGGTTGGGAAGATCTCCTAGAGAAGGAAATGGCAACCCACTCCAGTATTCTTGCCTGGAAAATTCCATGTACTGAGGAGCCTGGAGGCTACAGTCCATGGGGTCGCAAAGAGTCAGACACGACTGAGCGACTTAACTTTCTAACTTTTCTTTCTACGCTGGCCTGAGCTGGTCTGAAGAGAGCTGGAGGGAGGCGGTGCCTGAGCCATGAAAGATCTTTTGACTTCTCCTTTACTTTCACCTGAAACTGGCTTTGGAGAGACAACCAGAAACCAAGATCTCTTCCGCTGAGTTCCACCCTTGATTTCAGATCAGGTAAGGTCTTTGTAGGAAACAGAACTCATTCCAGACAATTCAACCAGGAGGAGTTCAATACACGGGCTATTTACGGGGGGCAGGAGGATGGTGAGCAAGGTTAAAGAAACAAAAAGGGATGCTGAGGTTCTCAGAGGCTGGCCACAGTGGGGGCTGTCACCACCCTTAGGGTGCAGGGGCCAGGGGGAGGGAGACAGATGGAGCCAGCGAGGGCTAGAACCATGGAGCTGGGCTTTCCAGCGGGAGCTCCAGTCACAGCAGGTCACTTTCAAGAAAGGGCAGGAAACAGATACCCAGACAGGACCTCTTAACTGCCACCCCCCTCCTATCTCTACCAGCACTGCTCAGAAGGCAGAAGGGAAGGAGCTGGCGCTATATCTGCAAGGGACGGCCCTGGGTATCAGGCAGAGCAGAGAAGATGCAACGTAGATCTGTGCATGTAGATGGGGCAGGGGGTGTAAAATAAGCAGCACAGACCTGACCCCACCCCTGTCCTCTTTCATCCTCCAAATGGGAACACATTCAGTGACCTTGAGACTGTTTTCTTCAAAGAAAGGGGACTCTTGGGTGCCTTTCAGTAGGTGCACTGGGAATTTCCTGGAACGGTTGCATGCTCACCGAGCCCTGCACAAAACACTCTCTCCACCTGTCAGCACCCAGATAGGTTCAAGTGTGTCTCTGTTGCACTTGGAGAGGAATTTGGAGTGTGTGTGTCTTTCAGCCACTCTCCATTCCCCCTTTAAGGGGAGTCTTATTTTAAAGGTAGTGTTTATTGGCTTAATCTGTTGACTGTGTTGTTTCCCAGCTGTGTCACTTCAAGGATGTCAGTGATGTCTCTGGGTCTCAGCCTTCTCTTCTGTAAAATGGGTTACTAAGGAGCATTGAATAAGAATTTCTGTGGATAACACTTTGAACAATGCCGGGCACCAGTTAAGCACATGGAGATTGGTAGTTCTTTTTCTTCTTTATCTTCTCCTCCTCTTCCTTCTTCTTCCGTCACAGAGAACAGACAGTGTGTATCAAGGAAAACAACAGAGAAGCCCTATCTATCACAGATATTCTTTTACCAAGTTGGAAAAGCACAAAATAAAAAATAACGGAATTCATAAGTCATCAGATCTTCTCCAACACGCTGTGCACTGCGATGAGCTCTGGATACATTCAGTTTCTATTTTTCACAAAGCTTTGGGAGGTAGATATTTCCATGTTTCTGGGCCAATCGAGAAACGGAGGCTTAGAGATTGAACTTGCCCAAGGCCACCCACCTAGGAAATGGCAGGACTGAGATGGAAGCCCAGGTCCAGCTGAGCTGCGGTAAACGCTTTAGTGACCACCTACTATGTGCTGGGGGGAAGACAGGTGAAGTCATTGGAAGCTGGGACCCTGCTCTTTGGATTCGAACATGCCTGTGACTAGGCAGCTGCCAGCATCACGCCACCTTCCGTACGTTCCACGTGACTAAAGATGCATCCTGAGCGTTCTTTTCCTATTTGAGATGGGCCAGTACTCCACGTATTGAGTGCTGGAGGGACCAGGGGGCGAGTGGGACCACAAGAGACAGGAAGTGGGGCTTGAAAGAACCAAATGGAATGCAGACTTATGAATCACTCCTCAGAACTGTGGCCGTCTTTTAGGAATAGTGTATTTTTAAAAATTGTATTCATGAAAAGGAAGTTGAAAATAAAATGAAAAAGGGGAGCTCCCTGGTGGTTTAGTGGTTAGGACTCTGGGTTTTGACTGCAGTGGCCTGGGTTTGGTCCCTGGTCTGGGCACTGAGATCCTCCCAAGCCACAGGATGCAACCAAAAAGAAAAAAAAAAAAAGGTGTATCATGTTATGATAGCCCAGTGCGCTTGGGCTATCATAACAAAATACAGCAACCTGGGTGGCTTAATCAACAGAGACTTATTTTCTCATAGTTCTAGAAGCTGGAAGTTCAAGATGAAGGTGTGCCTGGCTCAGTTTCCTCTGAGTCTTCTCCCCTTGGCTTCCAGGTGTTTGCCTTCTCACCTCTTCCATGGTTGTCCTTCTAAGCCCATGTGCCCTGGTGACTTAATCTCTTTCCTAAAACCACCAGTCCATATGGATTAGCATCTGCCCTGAAGACGAATCACCTCTTGAAACACCCTGTCTCCAAGTACATTCATATTCTGAGGTTCTAGGAGTTAGGGTTTCAACATAGGAATTTGGTGGTGGGGGAAGACCTGATTGAGCCAATAACAATGTCTTTATTGTTGTTTTTCAGTCATCCTGTTGTGTCTGACTCTATGTGACTCCATGGACTACAGCACACCAGGTTTCCCTGTCCTCCACTATCTCGCAGAGTTTGCTCAAGTTCATGTTCATTGAGTCAGTGATGCCATCCGAACATCTCATCCTCTGCCGCCCCCTTCTCCTTTTGCCTTCAATCTTTCCCAACATCAGGGTCCAAACAATCAGCTCTAAGCATCAGGTGGCCAAAGTATTGGAGCTTCAGCTTCAGTATCAGTCCTTCCAACAAATATTCAGGGTGGATTTCCTTTAGGATTGACTGGTTTGATCTCCTTGCACTTCAAGGGACTTTCAAGAGTCTTCTCCAGCACCACAATTTGAAAGCAACAACATATTTATTATTATTTTCTTTCTTGAAATTCTTTTTAAAGTTAATTTTATTGAAGTATAGTTGATTTACAGTATTGGGTGAGTTTCAGGTGTACAGCAAAGTGATCCAGTTACATATACATATATATCTTTTTTTTTTTTCAGATTCTTTCCCCTTATAGGCTATTACAAAATTTCGAGTACATTCTCTCTGTTATATAGTAGGTCCTAGGATTATTATTATTATTATTTTTACAGCTAGTAAAAGGCTGAACCTCTTATGAGATTCCTGATAATCAACGCTTTGTGACCTGGAACAATGAAGACTTCATTCAAAGCCTGTCCTGCGTTCCCAGTGGCGAACAAAGGCATACGCATGCCCTCCTGACTGGTAACAATGCGGTGTCTCTCTGTGGCTACAACAAGAAACGAGCATGCAAGAAAAGGGCATGTGGCAAAAGAAAACCAGCTAGGAGCTCTCTCAGCTCCAGAGCTGGGTTTCTCTTGACGGTCACACATAAGGTTTTTCTGGGCTTGCAAACCTCCTTTCTTGTCCTACCCTTGTGTACAGCGCATATCCAACCTGTGTTTCCTGCCATATGGCAGTTTACTTTTGGGGGTAGGGAGCAGAGATAAACTGGCAGTTTGGGATTAACATTTATACATTAGTGTATGCAAAACATACCAGGGTGAGCTCCCTGTGTCACACAGCAAATGCCCACTGGCTATCTGTTTTACATATGGTAATATATACGTTGCCATGCTACTCTCTCCTTTTGTCCCACCCTCTCCTTCCCCCACGTACTCAAGTGAACTTTTTGGCCAACCCAATAAATACAAGTGAATCACTTGAAACTGATATAACATTGTAAATTAAGCATACTTCAATTTAAAAAATGCATTTACAAACATAAAAAGAAGCTCACTTTCTTGTGAGTTCCTTCCTCTCCTCCCCACCAGGTTAATCTGTGTTCCACCAAAGATTTCACTATGGGAGAGTCAGCCAGCTTACCCACAGAGCAGTGGCTGTCAGGGTCCAACTCAGTTCAGTCGCTCAGTCGTGTCCGACTCTTTGAGACCCCGTGGACTACAGCACGCCGGTCTGCTCTGTCCATCACCAACTCCTGATGCTTACTCATACTCATGTCCGTCGAGTCAGTGATGCCCTCCAACCATCTCATCCTTTGTCACTCCCTTCTCCTCCTGCTCTCCATCTTTCCCAGCATCAGGATCTTTTCCAATGAGTCAGTTCTTTGCATCAGGTGGCCCAAGTATTGGAGCTTCAGCATGAGTCCTTCCAGTGAATATTCAGGACTGATCTCCTTTAGGATGGACTGGTTGGATCTCCTTGCAGTCCAAGGGACTCTCAAGAGTCTTCTCCAACACCACAGTTCAAAAGCATCAATTCTTTGGTGTTTAGCTTTCTTCACCGTCCAACTCTCACATCCATACATGACTACTGGAAAAACCATAGCCTTGACTAGATGAATGTTTATTGGCAAAGTAATGTCTCTGCTTTTAAGTATGCTGTCTACATTGCTCATAGCTTTTCTTCCATGGAGCAAACGTCTTTTAATTTCATGGCTGCAGTAACCATCTGCATTGATTTCAGAGCCCCCAAAAATAAAGTCTCTCACTGTTTCCGGGAGAAATATCAATAACCTCAGCTATGCAGATGACACCACCCTTATGGCAGAAAGCAAAGAAGAACTGAAGAGACTCTTGATGAAAGTGAAAGAGGAGAGTGAAAAAGTTGGTTTAAAACCCAACATTCAGAAAACTAAGATCATGGCATCTGGTCCCATCATTTTATGGCAAATGAATGGGGAAACAATGGAAATAGTCAGGGTCCAAGCATCTCGAAAATACAAACAACTTCTTCATCAGGGTAGCCCTAAAAAGGGGGGGGTGTCGCCTTTCCCCCCATTTTACAGATGGGAAAAATGAGGCATTGAGAGATTGTATCAGTACAACTTCCCTCCAGTCCTACATGCCAGCAAGCGCTCTTAACCATTGTGCTCCACTGCCTTTGGCAGGACGGGTAAGTCCAGCTGGGAACATCGGAGTGAGGACGTGATGAGCTGCAGCTGAGGCAGGTCACAGAGGCAGGATTTTCTTTTTCCAGGGTCCATTCAAGGAGCAGAATTCTGTATCTTAGACCCAGATTTCCTCCAGTGCTTACTATCTCTCGGGCAGCCCGTGTATCTGTGGCCTCTTTGCTAGGGGACTGGGAGTGGCAGTAGAGACCTGCTCTGTGATGTGACGTCCTGGGAATCTGAGAGGTTAACGCCGTGATAGTAATTACTGGCCTCGGAGCATGACAGGGAGGACGGTGAGATAGCACAGGAGAGAGGCTGGCACGGTGCCAGGCACTCGGAAACCACCCAGCATGGTGGTGATGGCTGGTCTCATTGACTGTTCTGTAATCTGTCAGTTTGTAGGACTAGAACGCAAATTCTATACTCTAGGGGTACCTGATGGAACTAGTTTTTGCAGGAGGGGTGGGGAGCAGGGATGAATTAAGATTTGCAGAAACCTGTAATGCAAGCCTGGCACCCCAGGAAGCACTTGATATATATCATCTCAATATCTTTGTTAGCAAGTCTGGGACCGTGACACCCCCCTGACAGAGGAAGAGACTGAGATTTCGAGATAAACTTGCTCAAGGTCAGGCAGCTAGTAGGTGATGGAATTGGTTCCTGTATGGTTTCCTCTGCTTCTCTCCTCTCTGTTCTCAGAATACCGGCCACAGGGCTCTTGAGAGTGTAAATCTAGATCAGGTTATCCCCCTAAAAAAAATTCTCCTGTAACTTTTCTCCTGTACTTTTCATGGCAATTAAAGTACAATCTAGACCCCTCCATGTGCCTAGCAAGGTTTTCCATGATTTGGTCTTTGCTAAGCCCTTGGTCACCATCTCAAGCTTCTTTTTCACACATAGATATAGGTCAAGTCTTCCTCCCGCCCCCGCCACTTCAATAGTGAGCTTTCTATCAGTTAGCTATTGCTACATAATTTATCCAGCCAAACATAACGCTGGATCAGTGATTTGGGCATGGCTTAGCTAGACAGATCTGGCTCAAGACCTCATGAAGAGACTTCCCAGGTGGTCCACTGGTTAAGAATCCACCTTGTAATGCCGCGGATGTGGGTTTGATCCCTGGCTGGGGAACTAAGACCCCACATGCTGCAAAGCAAATAAGCCCACATGCCACAATTACTGAGGCCATATGCCACAACGATAAAGTCTCTGCCACAACGAAAGATACTGCATTACACAATGAAGGCGTAAAGCAGCCAAGTAAATATTTTTTAAAACACGATCACTTGAAGTTGCAGCTACCATGTCCACTGGAGCTGTGATCATCTGAAGGCTTGACTGGGGCAGTAGGATCTAATTACAAAATGGCTCATTCAAGCAAATGATAAATTGTCTTTGGTTGTTGGTTGGAGGGACCTCAGTTTCCCTCCATTTGAGACTCCTTATGGGTTGCTTGTTCATGTTTATGAAAACAGGCAGCTTCCTTCTGGGTGAGGGATTCAAGAGGGAGTGAGGTAGAAGCTACCATTTCTTTTATGACCCACCCTTGGAAGACATGGTTGGTCCATCCTTTCTGCCATATTCTAGTCTCGATGCAGGTTGACCCTATTTGATGTGGGAAGAGACTCTACAAGGTGTGAATACCAGGAGGCAAGAAGCACTGTGGCTACCCTCCTCCTAGATCCCTAACCCTCTTTTCTTTATTTGTGTCTTACTCACCTTTTAAACCTCGGCTTTTGAGAATATCTCCTATAAGAGACCTTCTCCAACAGCCCAATTTATTCATTCCACAACTATTTACTGAACATCTCTCAGGTACCAAACACCATTCAGGGTGGGAGGATATAGGCCCCACTGGACCTATTTTCAAAAATATCATGTATTCAGGACTTCCCTGGTGGTCTGATGGTTGGGAATCCACCCTCCAGTGCAGGGGACACAGGTTCAATCCCTGGCCTGGGAAGACCCCACAGGCTGCGGGGCAGTGGCCCGTGTGCCACCACTACAAAACGTGTACTCTGCAGCTACGGAAGCCAGTGAGCCTAGAGCCTGTGCTCTGTAACCCGAGGAGCCACCGCGATGAGAAGCCCGCACACTGCAGCTAGGGAGTAGCCCAACTCTCCGCAACTAGAGAAAAGCCCTTGCAGCAATGAAGACCCAGCACAGCCAAAAATGAACAAACAAATAATTTTAAACAAACAAACAAACATCCCTGGAGTAAACAAACACACCCCCTTCTCCCTCCAAACTTGGTGCTCTTTCCATCGCACCTGAATTCTTTTCCAAGCATCACACCCTGTATCTTTTCAAAAGGGATGGATTACATCATCTCAGTCAACTTCTTGGGCTTTCTCAGCGGGTCGCATGCAATAATGGATGTAAGTGGGACTTCCCTGATGGTCCAGTGGTTAAGACTCTGTGCTTTCAATAACGGATGTAAGAGCATCAGGTAACAAAGTGTTATGCCAGTGACCGTGAGGATGGTCCTCGTTTTTTCCTTCCCTCAGTCCTTCCCTCTTGGCTTTCTTTTTTTGTGCTTCTCAGTCTGGCTGGTTTCTGTCTCCTTTCCTCCCTGGCCTTCAGGGATGCCATGTGGCTGCTTCATTATTCACAGTGGCGGCTGAATAATCGGACTGGCATTGGTTTGGAGGAGGGCTGGGAAGGGGAGAGAATTTTACTACACCATTTCTCTTTGGCTATTTTCATCTCCCTCCCCCCCAGTTATGATTTATTTCCGCTGTTGGCAGTCTTGCTTTCTGAAAATTCTTTCACTGGCATGGAAAGAGAGGTTGATGATGGCAGGGTGTGTACATTTTCGGGGGTCCTTTTTGGATGTGGGAGCTAGCTGAATCACTGACCGCATATGGTGAAAGGGGGTAGGTAATTTGGGTGTTGAGAATCTCAGGGCTCCTATCTGTGCTCCTAGCCTCTGAGTTGAACAGTTCTAATCTCTTAAACCCAATGGGCTTATGTACCTGCTATTTGTATGAGCACCTTCACTCCCAGGATCACCTTTGAAAGGTGTTCCTATCCACATTTTGCAGATGGGAAAGCTGAGGCTTAGACTGGTGAGGGGCATTGTATGATTACATGGTTGCCTATTCCTCCCTAACCAATTACCTCAAATTTAGTGGCTGATAGACAACTGCTTTATTATGTTCACAGATTCCGTGGGTCAGAACTTTGGCCTGGCTCTGCTCCATCATGTCTGAGGCCTTAATTTGGATGACCTGAATGATTGGGAGTCATCTGAACATCTAGAGGCCCAGAAACATCGCAGGCTGCTTCACTCACTCGTCTGGCACCGGGGCTGGATGACTCAAAGGCTGGGGATAGTTGGTTGGAACAACGCCACATGGCATCTTCCTGCAGCTTGGGCTTCCTCACATCATGGCAACTGGGTTCCGAGTAAGACTGTCCTAAGACTGAACACCTAGAACATGAAAATCACACAGAAGCTGAGTGGTCTTGTATGACCTAGTCTTAGAGTAGCCTGCATCACTTGTTAGAATAGAATGCAGGTCTAAAATTGAACTGGGATGCACAGTGGGGCATTTCTGGAGGAAAGTCATCCCCTACTCCCACTAACTCTGCCGAAGGATGTTTATTAAATAGGCCACCCTAGAGATACCCCAATCAAGATCACTCCGTGGGACTTCTCTGGTGGTCCAGTGGTTAAGAATTTCCATGCCAATTGCAACATGTGAATTATCATATGTGAACTCAATCACCAGCCCAGGTTTGATGCTTAATACAGGGTGCTCAGGGCTGGTGCACCGGGATGACCCAGAGGATGGAATAGGGAGGGAGGTGGGAGGGGGGTTCTGGAAGGGGAACACATGTATACCCGTGGCGGATTCATGTCAACGTATGGCAAAACCAACACGATAATGTAAAGAAAAAAAAAAAAAGAATCTCCATGCCAACGCAGGGGATGTGAATTTGATCTCTGGTCTAGGAAGATCCCACAGACTGCAGGGCAACTAAGCCTGTGTGCCCACCTTCCAAGCCTGAACACTCTAGAGCCCATGAACTGAAACTACTGAAGTCCGTTCTCTAGCATCTGTGCTCACAACAAGAGAAACCACTGCAATGAGAAGCCCGCGTACCCCAACCAGAGTGTAGCCCGTTTCTGCTGCAACTAGAGAAAGTCCATGTGCAGCAACCAAGGCCCATAAATAAATAAATGGTGCAAGCAAACATAAATAAATAAATAAAAATAACAATAAAAAAGATCACTTTGAGATAGAAGTGTATCCATTATACACACATATACACACTTTTTTTTTTTTTCAGCAGGAAATAAACCCCAGTCCATGGGGTCGCTAAGAGTCTCTTACCACTGAGTGTCTTCACTTTCACTTTTCACTTTCATGCATTGGAGAAGGAAATGGCAACCCACTCCAGTGTTCTTGCCTGGAGAATCCCAGGGACGGGGGAGCCTGGTGGGCTGCTGTCTATGGGGTCTCACAGAGTCAGACACGACTGAAGCGGCTTAGCAGCAGCAGCAGCAATGAAGATCAGTAATGATGGTGATGTAATTCAGTCCAGGTCCAAAGGTCTGAGAATCGGGGAGTGTGGGGAGTTCTGGGGGGCAATGATGTAAGTCCCAGTCCAAAGGCCCAAGAATCAGAAGCATCAGTGACCAAGGACAGGAGAAGACAAATGTCCCTGTTCAAACACAGAGCAAATTTGCCCTTCTTCCACCTTTTTGTTCTATTCAGGCTCTCAGTGGACTGGCTGAAGCCCATTCACACTGGTAAGGGCCAACTACTTTACCCAGTCCATTGGCTCAAATGTTAATCTCTTCCAGAAACACCCTCATAGACACACCCAGAAGTAATGTTTTTTCAGCTCTCTGGGTATCTCTTAGCTTGTCAAATTGACACATAAAATTAATCATCACACACACACACACAATTAACTATCACACCACCTAACTCTAGGTCATCATTCCCTCTTTCGAAATTTTTGGTTCCTCAACCAGGGATTGAACCCAGAGTCTTGGCAGTGAAAATTCAGAATCCTCATCATTGGACCACCAGGGAATTTCCCATCATTCCAGCTTTGTAACTTTTGCTTTTTTTAACACTGCCTGAAATAAACGGGGAAAAATATATCTGCTGGGGGAGAAATATGCAAAATAAATGCAACTGGGCACTGAATTGCTGCTGGGGACCTAGAGATGAGGACTTCCCAGGTAGCTCAGTGGTAGAGAACCTGTCTGCCAATGCAGGAGACCGAGATTTGATCCCTGGGTCGGGAAGCTCCCCTGGAGGAGGAAATGACAACCTGCTCTAGTATTCTTGCTCAGAAAATCCCATGGACAGAGAAGCCTGGCAGGCTACAGTCCATGGGGTCACAAAGAGTCATATATGACTGAGCGACCGGGCACACGCACGTCCAGAGGCCAAGGCGGGATACAAACTCTGATGTCAGATGGATTCCTTGATGACAGTGGTTTCATTCCAGAGCAAGTGAGGGTGGTGACATGACCTTAGGTGGCTGGCCCAGAGAGGGGCAAAGCCAAGGGCCTCATGGATGGGGCCTGAAGAGGTCCTCGAGAGGAGTGCAGGCATCAGGCAGTGTGGAGAGCTGGCCCCTGGGAGAGGAGAATGGAGGGTGAGTTTACCTTCCATCTCCCCTTCCCCTCCTGATTCCCCAGAACAGAGAAACAGGCTGGTGGGTGTCTTCCTTCCCCAGACCCACCCTCCGCTGGGGCATCTCTCGCTGGTCCTAGTGAGGGCCACACACAGACACAGAGGTCTGTCCCAAACGGACAGTTAATTATCTCCAGGCCAAAGAGACCTGCAGAATTAAGAGTTTTTCCGGACTGGACCAGGGCACAGGGGAGGCAAAGACCCTCCCCCACTGCCCCCTTAGGCACTCTCATTTCCTTGCCAGTTTTCTAGAAATCCAGGTCACTTTCAAAGCCTGGGGCTGCAGGCTGCTTGAGCATGGGGTCGCTTCCGAGGTCACTGGCTGGACAAGCAGGTCAATTTTAGCAGGAAATCTACATGTAAGTGATGCTGGTTAAGTGGAGACTCTGAACCAGGGAGTTCTGGCCTCTCTCATGGGCTGGTCTTTCCGCTTCATTTTATACCTGGGGAGCCTGGGTCCTCCGGAAACTAACATTGATTACACATGCACACTCACATACAGGCTTAATAAATACACCCAAACATCAGGGATCTGGGAGGCCCTTCCAAATATATCTCATGTGCCATTCTCACAACCCGGAGAAGGAGACTTGATAGATTTACTTACTTTTATAGCTTCCCATTTGATAAGTGTTTTTGTTTTTGTTTTCCCTCTCACACATTTCCACTGGACAGATTCCCATTTAATAGATGAGAAGACTGAGTGTCAGCGTGCTTAAGAGGCCTTAAGAGTGCTTCGGGATTGCTCAGCTGGGAATCGTCAGGTGGGACTTGAACCCTTCTCCTCTGGCCCCTAGTTCAGTCCTCGTCTTGATTTAACTTCCAACCTCGGAACCCAAAGGGTTGCCTGATAGTAAGCAGCTCCCCTCTCTCACCTGGGTTCTTGGTCAGGAAAGGAGGGAGCACTGGGCCCTCCCTCCATCCCACCCAGCCACCCACCTGAGGTGCCATTAAAGTTCATTGTTTTTACTGCCAGTTTTACATCGTCTTGTAAATCTTTTTATGACATGGCACAGGAACACCGAGCTGTGTGCAGAACCTGGGGACAAAATAAGAGTTTGAATACAGAAGCCTGGGTCCTACAATTACCTGGAGGTTGTAAGACAGGGGTGCCTTTGGTTCTTCCCTGACCTACTATCAGTTGGGTCTCTTCCAAGTGTGGCTAGGGCTGCACCTGCGTCTGTGCTAAGTCGCTTCAGTCGTGTTTGATTCTTTGTGACCCCTATGGACCATAGCCTGCCAGGCTCCCCTGTCCATGGGATGCTCCAGGCAAGAATACTGGAGTGGGTTGCCGTGCCCTCCTCCAGGGATCTTCTCAACCCAGGGGTCAAACCTGCGTCTTGTGCAGCTCCTGCTTTGCAGGTGGATTCTTTGCCGCTGAGCCACCGGGGAAGCCCTAGAAGGCCGAGATCCTTTGCCCCTCTTCCATCAACTGGACAGGTATCCCTCTTAAGCCTACATTGTGGAACCCACTAGAATCTGAGACCCCCTAAGCTCTGCTTCCAGAGCCTTTGGAAAGGCTGGCTTGGGGGATGGGATGGGGAAACTCCAGTGCAGAAAGTAGGGCTTTGGGGCACTGGGTCACTTGCAGCTTCAGGAACATGGATGTATTGGCCAAAGCACTGAAAGGCAGGTGTTGAGGTGGACACACATTCTAGGCTGTGATAGTCCTGGGCACCCAGGTCTTTCCTAGCTGTGTATGTGTGTGTGTGTCTGTGTACTCAGCCACTCAGTCATAGGCTATGACTCCCATAGGCTATAGCCCGCCAGGCTCCTTTGTCTATGGGATTTCCCAGGCAAGAATACTGGAGCAGGGTGTCATTTCCTTCTCCAGTCATTCTCAAAATCTATTCCGGGACCAGCACCTCCAAGTCTGTCAGAAATGCAAGTTCTCAGGCCTCACCACAGATCTCTGGGGGTGGGGGGAACTGGCATGCTCCCTAAGGGTCGAGAACCACCTGTAGAAAGAACACAGGTGCAGGCTTGGGAGTGGAGAGGCAGGGTTTGAGTTCTCTTGCTAGAAATGAGGCTTTGGCCAGGAAACTGTAGAAAACTCGGGTGCGGGGTGGTGGTGGTGGTGGTGGTGGTGCTGGGAGGGCTGGGAGGGGCAGGACAGGAGTCGAGGATGACCAGGGAAATTACAGCAGAGCGCTCTCCGACAAGGCATCTGAGAGGTCAGAGGCCCAGTCGTCTGCGGGCTCTACCCTGGGGCCGATTCAGTTCAGGGAGGTCAGGAAGGCAGCTGGGAATGCGCCCAATCGGGACTGGAAACGAGTAAAACCCTCAGTTCAGCCCGATTCCGCCTCTTCCAGGCAGCTTGTCTTGGGGACACCCTAACGTCTCCGAACCTCAGTTTCCCTGTCTTGGGGATCACTGAGGCTGGAAGTGGTAGAAGCACCTAGGAAGCTACGGGGCCCCGCATCAGGACCAGTTTCCAGCTTTGCGCTCCCCGTAAGTGGTTACAGAAAGCCCCTCTGTCAAGATCCCGCCGGCGAGGGGCAAGGGGCTGCCGGGATTCGGGGCTTCGGCAACTGATCTTTTCCGAGAATCCTCCAATGGTGGTGCCATCGGGCAGTGAGAGAGGGGCGTGAGGTTAACTTCCAGGCTTTTCCTTAAAGCGTCCGGCGAATAACCCAGGTGTTTGCAGAGCTAATGAATCACACAGGAGGCTGAGCGCAGGGGCTCTGACTCAGAGAGCCCAGTGGCGGTGACGGGGACCCAGTCCTGGAGCACAGAGCTCAGGGCGCACTGCCTGGGGTTAGAGGTCGACCTTGGCCTTCTCCCAGGTGAAAGGAAAGGGTGATGATGGGAGGATGAGGGGCGGAGGAGGGTTGGGAGGTGGGCTGTCTTGCCTCTGAAGTGTTCAATAGGTTTTCCAAGTGCTCTTTATTTTAAAATTATTTTCTATTGCAGTATAGTTGAATTGCAATGTTGTGTTCCAAGTGTTCTTTGAGCAAAATCCAAACAATGACCCATCTCCAGTGAATATCAGTGATGGACTGCTTTCGCCCCTGCTTGCCTTTCAGGTCTGAGCTTTTGTTACATCCCTGCCAGCAACATCCAGTGGGGAGAGTCCTCCCCAGGATCCCAGACCCAGCTTGAGTTCGAGATCGGACCACTCTCCCCATCTCCTCTTGTTTCCAACGGGCCAAGCTCATCGAAGGAGCAGGGACCAGAGAACTCTGACCTCCCCAGTTGGAGGAGATGGAGGATGGGCCAGTTTCCCCCCTCCCAGACCCTGGGTCCGAACAGCAGGAGGGGACTTGGCCTTGCCCCTGCCCTGGGAGCCTTGGCTCACCCCCTTCCCCGTGGCCCCCCTACCCCATCCCTGCCAGGCTTTGAAAGGCGCCTTTTATGAACTTTTCCATTTTCCTTCTGCAGGCGTGTTTGTTCTCAGTCACCTCGCTCTGTTTTTATGGGCTTCAGAGCTGATCTGCACGTTCTTCCCTCCGTGTAATTTCAATTTGAACTCTCCCTGGAGCGGCCTTTTCCCTCTTGTAGGCTGCCAAGTCGTTTGAAGGCTGCACAAACATTCTTCCTCTCTTGCGTCCCCGGGAATCGGGGTCTGCACCCGCGAGGGCGGGTGGAGGCGGTTACCCTGAGAGTTCCGCTGGGTTGGAGCCCTTCAGCAGACGCCTTCAGATCGATCATTGGCAAGGATGGACTGGGAGAAGGGAAACATTCGAATAACTGGCCCCATGGCCCCTCTTCTTGAGGGTGTGGGTGTGTAAACACCCCCTAATCCATATTTGAAGCCTTGGGAGTGAAGATAGAGGAGGTGCACAGGGATTAGGGCTGCGGTAATGGAAACTGGTACCTTCTCTCCGTTAACAGCCTGGCTTCAATTTTCACCTGGTTTCCTGGCAAGGTGGGATTATTCCCACTTTACAGATGAGGAAAACTGAGGCTGAGGTTGGTTTCCCATCCCACCCTGTTGGGATTCAAGTCTTAGTTTGAGTGAACCCTTTTTCATAACAATACTTCTCTGTACTTATGGCTTACATCAGTAACTACTTTCGACATCGGCCCTTCCTTTGTTAAGTACCTACTCTGTGCAGGGCACCATTCCGAGCCATTGGCTTCTTCATTTCTCCCAAATGATTCTCACAGTGACTGTATGAACTATATTCTTAACAGATGACAGTAAAATGTAGGCACAGAGTTGCTGTCACCAGCCCCAAGTCACACACCAAGGGAAACCTGAGTCAGGAGTTGAACTCAGAGGCAGGCACTCCTAACCATCAGTATCCTGCCTCTGGGAGAGCCTTTCCCAGCTCTCTTCTGAGTCACATGAAAGAAATCCCAGGATTACTGACCCTGGGCTGCATTTTCCTCCCCAGGGTCGCTCTGAGGCAACAGGAGGATGGGGGTGGAACACGGGTTACACAAGGCAGTAACTTCAAAGGTGGTCACCACTAGGCTGCACAGCCTTGGCTCTTGGCAGTTAGCCAGGGGCGCAAGTCTACACTTCGGGCTGTCCACCCACGGTCTCTCACCTACCTCTTTGTAGTCCAAGGACTGAGCTGGTGGTGGAGGCACCTGAGGGCTGGAGGTCTAGACGTTGAAAGTAAGGGAAACAGAGAGCAGATGTTGATAATCAGAGTAAAAATAATGATACCAGACGTTGTTTATCGAGCACTTACTATGCTGTGCACAATATATGGTTCTATTCCCTCTAAAAGGCACAGAGAGGTTGAGTCATTCTTTCAGAGTCACACAGCCAGTAAATTCCTGGCTTCAGACACCCTCCACTGGCGGGGGGGGGGCTGTTAGTGGTGACTCATTTCATGTAAATTTGGCATATTCAGGTGGAAGCAAGTTCTGGTTTTACCTGCAATGAGCTACAGCACAGAATGAGAGGCTCTCAGGACAGTTGGTGCAGCCAGCATCCAGGTGGGGAAATAGGCCTGGCGAGGGGTGGACGATGTCCTACAGTCCCACCTCAAGCCAGGAGGACAAACAGAGGTGGAACCCCCTGGTTCTGGGCCTCAGAATCTCCCTCCCACGCCACGGCGCCTGCCACAGCCCTGAGGGAGGAATCGAGGTAAGGGCCTAAGAGGGCCTGAGACAGACTGGGTTTTCCTTTTGTCCTCACCTTACTGTGTGACGTTGCTCAACCTCTCTAGGCCTCAGTTACTCCAACTGCAAAATCATGGCGGTACAGGGGTTAGAGTGTGCAATTGCTGAGTCACCAGTGATCATAATGTTCATAGATACCATCAGGTCACAACCAAAAAGCAGATTCAGAACCAAGCAGAAAGAGTTCCCAATCCCAGGGTTCTAGGAATGCATGCTCCCCATGCTTCTGGAGAGGGAGTGGCAGTGGGACGCTCCCTGGATGCCTGAAGAAATGCTGTTTCTTTGACAGCCCAAAGGCTTCTTCTTCTTCTTCTTTTTTTTTTTTTTTTTAAATTTTTGGCTTCATCATGTAGCATATGGGACTTTAGTTCCCCATCGAGGAATTGAACCTATGTCCCCTGCATTGGAAGCATGCAGTCTTAACCACTGCACCACAAGGTAAGTTCTCCAAGGCTTCTTGATCACAGCTCAAGGATGGAGTATATGGGCTTCTACAGGAGAAGTGGGTTCTAATCCCATCACTGGGATTCCTCTGAAGCCTCCAGTCCTTGGGGCCACTGAGCCAAAGGTGGTGGTAGGGGGCAGGGCGGGGCTGGAGGGTGAAGGTCTGGGCTGGAGTAATTAGCCTTGGCCTGGAGGGTCTCTGAGACCCAGTAGCTCTGTGTGCTAATGCTTGCATGTATATCTAGCCAGGATGACTTATGTGACTATTTGCTTAAGGCCCACATAGATATGGTACATCCCTCCTCTCCTCAGCCTCCCCTCCTCCCCCTTCTTCTTTCTGTTATTATTACTAGTGCTAGGGCTACGCTTTTTCTAGCAGCATGGTAAGTCCGCTGTATTGCAATTTGCTGTATACCACTGAGAGTCAGAGAGGTGAAGACACTTGCTCAAGGCGCTCAGCCAGTAAGTGGCCCAGAGACAGACAGGTAAAAATAGAGGGGAGACGGACTTCCCAAGCAGTCCAGTGGTTAAGACTCCGCGCTTCTAATGCAGGGGCCGAGAGTTCCATCCCTGGTTGGGGAACTAAGATCCCACATGCCACGCAGGGCAGCCAAAAGATTTAAAAAAAAGAGAGAGAGAGCAGAGAGAGGAAGTGGAGGGAGCAGACACTGTGACAGAGGAGAGAATTCCCATCTCCTTGCCCTAAATCTGACACTGAACTGTATCATCTTTGATATGATCACAGACACCCAAAGACACCTGGGACACAGAACAGCCCCAGGAAGTGGGTTGTTCCCGGATCTCGGGCTATCCCTTACGCTGTGATCCGCAGCTCCAGAAATGTGCTGATGGATACTTTGGGGGCTGATTTATGTTGGTATCTCCATTTCTAGTGACTCCCTGGGGGCAGCAGAGTATTTCATTACAGAGATCTCAGATTTTTCTATTCTGTTCCAGGGAGCTGGGAGGATAAGGTGTGTGCCAAGGTGGGTACTAGTGCCCAGGGAGGCGGATGGAGGCAGCCTGAGAACCCAGCTAATGCAAGGATCCTGGGATGCAGGTTTCAGTCAATGTATCAACTACACAGAGGACCAGACACTCCACCGAGAGAGGCTGGAGGCAGGGGGCAGGCAGCAGTGGATAAAACCATTGTGCCACCAGTTAGAGTCAGATGAGGCCTGGGATATTATTTCACAGACCCAGAGAGGGGCTCTGCTTGGTCAAGGCCACTGGAATCAGGGATGGAGTCAGGGTTGGAGTCAAGGGTGGGATCCCGCCTCCGAAGGCCTGGAACTAGCCTTTCCCAGCTTTCTTGTCCCAGAGGGACTGGGGCGGAGGAAGCTGTGGTGGGGGGGGGGTGTGTCTCCTTCATGCCACCCCACCCCCACCATGGTGTCGTCGGGGTGGTCCAGCCCCAGCCTCCCTGTGCCCTGGCGCTCCCAGGGCGGCAGCGCATTTTTCCGCACCGTGGGCTGGAGAGATGGCCCAGCTTGTGGAAGAGAAAGCAGGGCCTGAAGGGCGATGCGGGGGTGAGGGGAGTGTAGGACGAGGGAGCTGCGAACAAAGGGGCCCCGCGAGCTGGATCGGGCAGGGCCGCTGAGTGACGATCCGCAGGCGCGCGTGGTGGGGCGGGTTCCCAGGGAGGCGCGGGGGAGGGGCGGGGGGGCGCAATGAGATGCAGAGGCACAAGCCCACACAGAAGAGAGACCCAGGCTGACGGGCAGAGACGGACGGACCGAGTTCCAGAGAGAGAAACGCACAGAGGAGAGAGAGGGAGGCAGGCTGGGAGGTTGATGGGTGGAAGGAGAAACACACCGCAGAGAAAAGTACTGACGCGCATGGTGGAACCCTGGGTAGCAATAGACTAAGAGAGATGGAGAGGAGGCCTAGACCAAGAGAGTCAGGGAGAGAGACAGTGCAGAGAAAAGAAAGACCCAGGCCTGATACAGGGATAGACGGCATGAGTGGGAGGAGTAAAGAGACCTGGGGAGAGACAGAGACAGAGACAGAGACAGAGAGGACCTGAGCGGAGACAGATACGATGATCCAACTGGTCAGTGAGACTTGTAGCCAACAGGGGACAGAAAACCGCATCGCCGCAAATTCACCTCGGCTGCAGGGATCTGAGGTCTACTGTGTGGTGAGTCCTTGGCTGTCCTGCGTGAGGGGACATTTGTCCCCTCCAGGTCCCAGCATAAGGGTCTTCAGGGGTTAGTTTCTTTTCCAGGTAAAGTGGTTTAAATGACCTGCCAACCCCAGCACACCCCATCTTCGATTTTTAAATGTCATCCTGCCACCTCTGGGGTGGGCATCTGAGGGTGTATCTGTCCCCAGGCAGGGTCTTGGGGACACTCCTCAGGCCTTCAAAGGACTTTATGTCTAGCTTCAGGGACACCCTTGCCTGCACACGGGTTCATGCAACCTTCCCAAGATAAAAACATCTTCACTGAGTGCACACACCTTCCTAGAAGCCCACCAGACACACACACACACACACACACACACACACACACCACTCACTGCAGCACACATGTGTGAATTCACTTATTCAATATTTGTTGAAAATCTATTACATGCAAAGTGTTAGCCTCAGCATTAAAG
This sequence comes from Antilocapra americana, assembly GCA_007570785.1. Lineage (NCBI taxonomy): Eukaryota > Metazoa > Chordata > Mammalia > Artiodactyla > Antilocapridae > Antilocapra > Antilocapra americana. The sequence continues at coordinate 1,487,661 of ML663006.1, forward strand.
ATAGAAAATGGAGGAGGAAATGGCAAACCAGTCCAGAATTCCATGAAAGATAGAAAAACAAGACAATGAAAGGGATCTCTCCATTTTCCTCTATAGGCAACCGTGCCAGGGAGGCTGCTGGGGCCCTGGGTGTGGGGACTGTCCTTCTGTCTTTGAAAATGTCCAGGGTCAAGGTCTGTGGTGTGATAGAGAGGTCCTGCCCCCCACTGCCATCAGGGCTAATAGCACTCACCTTAGTCCAGGTGAGGGGCCTCCCCAGGTATGTTCATTGTATTTTTAGTCACTAAGTTGCGTCTGACTCTTCTGCCACCCCATGGACTGTAGCCAGCCAGGCTCCTTTGTCCATGGGAATCCCCTGGCAAGAATACTGGAGTGGGTTGCCATTTCTTTCTCCAGGGGATCTCTTCTCGATCCAGGGATTGAACCCGCATCTTCTGCATGGCAGGTGGATTCTTTACCACTGAGCCACCTGGGAAGCCCTTCTCAGAGTATAGATTATTTCTTCCTTCATCCCCAAAGCCTCCCCATTAATATGGAGATTCAGAGGACTGAGGGTCCTGTCCCTCCATCAAGTCTCAGGACTGCCCCCCATATCTGCTTCTCTGGGGGAGTCAGACATAGGAGATTGTCTCCTCCTCCCAAGTTGGGAGCACCCCCTCCCCCAAAGGGGATCCTGTGAGAAGTGGGGAGAAGTTGGATTGCCTTTTACATTGGATTGGCCCAAAAGTTCATGTGGGTCTTCCCGCAAGATGGTATGGAAAAACCTGAAACAACTTTTTGGCCAGCCCGGTACTTGCCCCAGCATATTGGGAGGGTGCGCACATCCTTCCAGCTGGGCTGAGGGTAATGATCAAACCTAGCGACTGCTTCCAGTGCTGGTTGGGTCTTTCTTTTCATTTCACTTTATGCGTCCTAACGATTGAACGGTGGGTTGAATGGGTCTCTGACATTGGAGGCAGATTTGATTGCATAACAGCGAATGTTTATTGAGTGCCCACCACACTGAGGTGCTTTGCCTAGTGCTTTGCAGATGCTGCTCAAAACAGCCCTGTTAAGTGGAAGGCATGATCTTGAGTCCCATTGTACAGATGCAGAAACTGAGACCCGGGGAGGTGAAAGCTTGTGCCCCAAATAGTATGGCTGGAAGAATTCATGCCAATGCAGGCTGACTCCAGAAGTCAAGCTTTTGACTTACTTGGAGATCCAGTGGTTAAAATACTGTGTTTTGGCTGCAGGGGGCTCCAGTTTGATCCCTGGTCGGGGAACTAAGATCATGCATGTCTCGAGGTGAGGCCAAAAAAAACAGAAAAAAAAAAAAAAAGCAGAAGTCAAGCTTTTGGCTAATATCCACCCCTGGAGCAGATAGCTTTAGCCTATCTCTGCAGCCTCAGGAAGTGGACAAGAGGGGGAGATTTGTGTGTGCTCACGAGCATGGGTGTCGTGGGTGGTGCAGATTTCCGGGGTCAGCCAGCAACTGCCCTGGGATTCCAACGGCAGAGGCCCAGTCTGGGGAGAACTTTCCAAAGACCAGCCGTTTCCTCTGGGCTGCTCCAGGGACCTTGCCCAAGCCCACCAGCTCATTTAAGCTCTGCTCTGGTCCTGCTGCAGGACTACAGAGCGGCCGGCTCCGCGCCCAGTTTGCCTGCCGTGTAACAGGATAGTTTATATTATACCGCCGAGCAGAAATAAAACTACTGACTCAAACATTGCAAACAGATGCCGCCGGCCAGAGCCCGGAGTCCGCGGCCAGATGCTGTTCTGAGAACCCTGGGAGGGCAGAAGACGGGAGCCTGGTCCCTCCAGACCCTGAGGCTGGGGCTGGGGGTGCTGCAGGAGGAGGTGTGGGGGCGCTGCTAAGGGGCTTTCGGAAATGGACAGGGGCAGGAAATGAAGGAGGAAAGGGGGGCCCATCTTTCCTTTCTCGAACTTTCTTCACGAATTCAGCCAGTTTGCCACTTGAGACCTGCCAGTTTCTGGACTTTAATGGCCTTTTCTTCCAGGCAGAGGTGAAAGAAACCGGAAGCCTCCTGGAAATCCCATGTGAGTTCGCCTCAGATACCCCTAAATAAACATGCTCTGAGTGCCCTAACCCCCCTTCTAAGAAGATTTTTGTCCCTAAGTGCTCAAGAGAAGTCTAGAACTTCCGTCTCCTAGTTATCTCCCCCCACCCCCACCCAGGTCTGCGGCTTCATGTGCTAGACTGCAGCCGCCCGGGACCTTCTTAAAACATGCCAAGTCCTGCTCTTTCTCCCATACCTTCAAAGGCTCCCCATTGTCCACCATAGAGCTTCTCAAAGGGTGGTCTGAGGAGGGCCTGCATCAGAGTTCCCTGGGATGGTTCCCAGGGCCCCACCCCTGGGTTAAGGAATCCACCTCTTTAGGGGCCTAGGAATCTGCATTGTAAACAATCTGAAAGGCTTTCTGGAAGGAGATTAGATGTAATTTTTTTTTTTTAATGAGCACATTGTAGAGTCAGTAAGGTGATGTCGAGGGGAAAGCTGGTGCAGCCCTCTTCATGCTGTTAATAAACAGCATAAAACCTGCTGAATACAGCAGGTGTTTGGACCACCTACGGAGTGCTGGGCACCGAGCTAGGGGCTGGATCCCTGGGATTCAGTCTGGACAAGTTAAGTGAGGTTCTGGTTGTCTTATATTTCCAGTGACTTCACAGAAAGAAGAGCTGGACGATGACTAGAAGGTTCCAGAAAACACCATGGGAAGACATCTCAGGCGGGAAAAGTGAAGTGTCCACAAGGATTCAGGGGCGGTGCTCCCCATCAAAGGCTGGCATCAGGAAAGACTCTGAGGTCAGAATCCAGACACAGGATTGAAGGTGCTTATGAGCTCTGTCGAAGCACAGACTTTGGGGAGAAGGAAAGAAAAATGAGGAAATGGGGGCACCCCTGCTTTCTCATCTGCGAGTCTCTCCTGCACACTCCGAAGGTAGGGACCTTATCTCCTCATCTTCCCTGTAGCCCCTGGAGGTACCTGCAGTGGTCTGGAAATGTTTGTGGAATGATTGAAAGTAGGGGGGTAGGAGAGGAAGGGGGAGAAAAAAGACAAAGAGGAGAGGAAAGAACAAAAAGAATGAATAAGGAGGGACTTCTCTGGTGGACCAGCGATTAGGACTGTGCACTTCCACTGCAGGGGGCACGGAGTCCATCCTCTGGTTGGGGAATGAAGATCCTGCATGCCTTGAGGTGTGGCAAAAAAAAGAATGAATAAGGAGATAGAAAAAGGGAAGAGACAACCAGGCCTCCTGGTTAGCTCATAAACCCCAGAAGTGATTTGGAGTAGGAGTGAAAACAATGTATGTATTCATGAGTGTAGATAGGAATAATGCCCTTGAGAATATGAGGGTCTGTTCTTAGAAGCCAAGGCATCTAAGAACGAAGAAGTGGCCCCTACCCTGTGGTCCATTGTCTCCTGTGGGAAGAAGAAGGGGAGGGAGGCTGATGTAAAAACTAGGGATGGGAATTCCCTGGTGGTCCAGTGGTTAGGACTCTGCGCTTCCACTGCAGGGGGTTGGGGTTTGATCACTGGTCTGGGAACTAAGATCCCACATGCCTCGAGGTGTGGCTACAAAAAAAAAAAAAGAAATTAAGAAAAATAGTGGGGATGACAATGGACACGTGGAGCTGACCTGGCTGGAGATTCGTATCAATGAGGGCAGTCACAGAGGCTGCCAGGGAAAAGGCGATGGTGTGTGTGTGTGTGTGTGTGTGTGTGTGTAACAGGCAGAGACTTTCAAAGCAATCAAAATAACTCTGATGAACACTCTCTCCTACCCTCTCCCTCTCGAACCCCATTTCCTCCCAGTTGAGGCTCAGGGCAGACACGCCTGAATGTAATTCTAAGAGGCAGGGGAAGCCTGAGCAATTATTTTTACACTAAAAAAAAAAAAAAAGAAAGAATTTTTTTAAAGCCCTCAAAGATACAGGCGTGCTCCAGGCTCGGAGGCCCTGGCCACCCCATCCCTGAGCATGCCTCCCCTTCGCCACCCCCATATGGTCTGGCCTCTGTCTTCTGCCCGCCTGTGACAGACAGACCAGGCCAGGCACCCCCCAGAGACCACCCCCTCCCCAACCGGAGGCCTGTCCCCTCTGAAACTGATCCCGGGTCTTTGGATCTAATTTGTTTCTCTGTCTGCCGGGTTTGGGAAGGGGGGGTCTGGCCTGGAGACTTAGTGGTCACAGGTGACATCAATCATGTCTGCGTCTTCCCAGGGACGGGGGTAGGATATCAGAGAGGTGACCAAGCGTTTGCCACATGATTCAAATCATCTCAGCATTGATTAATTGGGTTCATCCTGAGTTTCTGAATCATAACAACTGTTTTTCTCCTTCACCTAACGTCAACAGACCCTTAAAGGGGAAGGATCCATTTACCCGCGGCATGTGGTGCGTTGAACGGATCAGCTCCCATTAAATGTTAAATGCTGGATGCGTCTTAGACAAACTCGATTTGCTCAGGATACTTTTCAAAGGTTGGGCGATGATTAGACATCTCTCTCCCCGCCTCGCCCCTTCCTCTCCGGCTTTTTCCCCGGGATGTGTTTTGGCTTCAACCTCTGGCAGATGGGATGCGGGAACGTGTGGGCTGATGCAGAGGGTCCTTGGGGGTGGGAGGGGGGTGGAGACGGGGTGGCGGCTGAGCCCCCACAGGCTGTTTAAGAGAGATACAGTTTCTGAAAAGTTTAATAAGGCAGAAAACAATCCGGATGCCAAATTTGCCTTCCAAAAGCTAAATATCCGGAATGTCTCCTGCCCCTAAATGAAGGAGAAAACAGCGTTTCCCAAGCCAAAGAAAAAGAGAAGCAGTTTTCTAGAGAAGAGAAATTCTGTTTTTGCACTGGTATGGGTTCTGGAAACTAAGTAACCCAGTATGCTTGGCCTGGAAGCAAAATCCAGCTGTGAGGCAATCGGTCCGTGAGTGGAGGGCCAGGGGGAAAAAAAAAGCCCAAACAAAGCTCAGGTGAATTTCCAGTCATCTTTCCTACATGTGAGAGATGCCCACCTTGGTGACACAAGGTTGTGCCACCTTGGACAAGTCACTGTGTTTGTCCGAATCCCAGTTTTCTGACATCTCAGTTTATAGAAAGAGGATGAATCATAGTCACTGATCTGTTGAGAGGTTTGGATGAAAGGAAAGATGGTTAATGAAATAGCTCAATAAATGCAGAGGCTTGATAGGTTAAATGGTGTGTGTTGAAGGCAGGGTCAGGGCTGTGGCTCGAAGACCCTGGTGCATCGCGTGTGTGGATTCGTTTGGCTCACAGAGTTTCAAAATGTAGACTCTCTCCAAGATTTCACCAAGGGGACAGTTTTGGCTGCGATAACTGGTGGGAAACCTGGCAATGGAGATCAGTCTGTGAGTGTGGGCTTGGCCGCCCCCAGTAATGTTGGAAGAGTGAACTGGAAATTGATTAGCGTGTCTGGAAGGTTCTCAGGGAGAGTGGAGGCTCTTCACCCCCACATAGGAAACCTCCCAGGAATCTCCCCGTCAGCAGTATTTTTCTCTCTTAATACCACATTCAGATACTTGAAGTGACCTGGGTCTTCTGTGACCCCACTCTCGTACTTAGTGATGGACAGAAGGTGACTGAGGCTTTGGACCGGTTCACCCATCCACTGTGGCTCTGGGTTAGGGTGAATCTTCCCTGCCTGACCCTTGTTTCCTTCACTGCTGCTGTTGCCTCTGCTAAATGGTTTTGTGGAGTGACTGGGCTTTCCAGGGAGACGTTGAAGGGGGCAGATAGATCACAGGGGGAGAAAGAGAAGCAGAGGTGGAAAGAGTCCAAAGATGGAAGGAGATGAGAGACACCCAGACACAGAGAGAAAGAAACACAGGAGGGAAAAGGACAAAGAGGAAAGGAGAGGAAAAAAAGGAGAGCGAGACGGAGAGAGTTACCCTCACATAGATGATACAGAGGAAAGGAAAGGAGAGGATCAGAAATACCCAGCTGTACCTGCAAAGAGAAACAGAAACTCGAAGTCACGGTCCTACAAGGAAAAAGACAGAATATACAGAGAGCTAATGAGTAGGCAGATGTGATACTTGAATTGTCATATCTTGGACTAGTAGGTGACTGATCCTGACTCTTTTTTCTCTCCCAGAACATGGAATTCCCTATCAGCATCGTCAGGCCTTCAAAGTCCCCTGCTTGCCTGGTGCCCTGGGGGCCACTGCTGGGATATCACAAATTAGACCTCAGGGCTATGAGGCAGGATTACATCAGGGGAGGGATGGACGGTGGGTGGGGGGAGGATCAAAGGCGGCCAGGGCTCTGGCTTCATTGGCAGGACTCCCAGTGGGGCCCACAGGCCTGAATTCCTGGCGGGACCCCCAGGAAACATTCTGATGGGCAGATAGAGCTGTTCCAACCGCAGGCTGCCTCCTCCCTCCCCCTCTTCCTCGTCCTCTAGAGTGTTCCTTGAAATCAGAATTGGGGGTTGCTGAATGCTTCACTCAACTCAGGACAGCAGGGTCTGCTCTTCTAAGGGACCCCCATTCACTCCGGAGTCTCAGTTCCCTTGTGTGTGAAATGGACATTCTAGGAAATGGACATTCTGGTAAACAGGCGGGGATCCGACTTGTCTGAAGACTCAGTGGAGTGATGTTAAGTATTCAGGAAGGAAGAAGAAGAAGAAGAATATGGTGAAAGGGAATTCCCTGGTGGCCAGTGGTTAGGACTTGGTACTTTCACTGCTGGGGCCTGAGTTCAATCCCTAGTCCAGGAACTAAAATCCCGCCAACCAAAACAGACAAACAAAACCCCAGTGTTTTGTTTGTTAAGTGTTCAGGAGGCAGAAAGATGTGTTGTTTTGGAGTAAGATACTCTTGGGATTAAATCAAGCTGTCATTCCTATAGTTTTTCAGTCACTAAGTCATGTCCATTTCTTTGTGACCCCATGGACTGCAGCACGCCAGGCTTCCTTATCCTTCACTATCTCCCTGAGTTTGCTCAAACTCATGTCCATTGAGTCGGTGATGCCATCCAGTCATCTCATCTTCTGTCACCTTCTTCTCCTGCCTTCAGTCTTTCCCAGCATCAGGGTCTTTTCCAATGAGTCAGCTGTTTGAATCATGTGGCCCAAGTCTTGGCGCTTCAGTTTCAGTCTTTTCCCGAGACTTAGTCTTCTGCTGTGTAAAATGGTGATCTTCGAAAGAGGTCTCGCTGCATAGCCATGGGCTGTAAACCATCACTCGGGCTCAGCTGAGCCCAGGGCCCAGTGCCTAGGAAGCACAGGGCCCACGGCGGCTCCAGGAGACAGAAGCCAGATTGCTACCCAGACAGGGGGTAATATATGGCATCTAACTCCGGCCGAGAATTGAATTCAACCTCAGCTGGAGAATTAGAACATTGTGATTAGAAACAAGAGGGGAGAAGGGACAAAACAAGCTGTCTTCAAGTGCACGATGACAGAGCACAGACGCTCCTGGCAGCCCCGGGGGTGGGGGTCGGGGGGAAGCTGGAGAAAGACAGGGCAGATCATATTAATAACAATAAATTATATCTGCGCGGTGATTTATGGCTCTGATGCGCTTCCCATTATGTTATAGTAAGTGCCTTAGGAGGGGCGGACTCCTCTGATGACGGCCACGGCCCTTTTAATGTCGTGGCTGCCGTTAGTGACAGTGGTGTGATCTGTGTTAGTATTGATGTGGTTTCTCCTAGTTTTTGAATGGGGGAAACTGAGGTTCAGGGAGAACGGATAGTTTGCCTAGGGAAAGAGTTGGCCCAGGATTTAAATCCAGGTTTTGTCCTCCTGGATCTTTTCTGGCTGCTTCTTGGAAATGAGATAGTCTCTTTTCTGTGCTGCCATTTTACCTCCTCCGTGCCCCCTAGGGAGTCTCAATTTATTCTTTCCTCATGGTAGACAATTGGGTCTTCTCTTCTTGTCATCCAAGGGTGAAGAGGCCCAGAGATCCCTCTTGTTGGACCCCGAGGCCCTCCATTTGCCTAACCCATCCGCACTCCATCTCCATCCTTTATTCTCACTGGTGGGAATTCCCAGCAAAGAAGGCATTCTCTCCAGTGGCTGCCCATTGCGGGGTGGGCACAGGTGACTTGGATATGGACTTGAACTTCCAAGTTCCCCCCACTTAGCTGGCTTCACGTCTCTCTTTGAACCCAGCAGTAGCTGGTTCACCATCCTCTCTCTCTCTCTCACCTGCTGTCCTTTCCTTCAGGAAACCTGTAGTCCCGATGAACGACCACGTTGATTTGGGGACCAGGTTCACTTGGCATTTCCAGAGCAAGCTATTTCAAGAATGTGCAGATTCAGTCCTGGAAATTGCCTAGGAGGAGACTGGCTGGGCTTCAGAGGAGCAGAACAAATGAGCTCCCCCTGCCCCCCCCCCACCCCCCCCCACCGCTCCTTGCACCCCATCCTGTGATTTCCTTTGTCTCAATCCAAAATCCCCCTTTACATGATCCCGGAGGCTTCCTAATAAAATAGAACTGTAACTTTATCTAAGACGAGTGCAGCACATGTAGAATGGATAAGGTGTAATTAATAACAGAAAATAATGTTTCCCCCCTCCTGACCTCTCACCCCCATATAAGTGTCTTAAGTTTTATGACAGTCAGGCCCAAAATGAGTGTGTGTATGCATGTGTGTGCATGCGCCCGTGTGTGTGTGTGTGAGTGTGCGGTGCATGTTTCGGTGTGAACATCTGAGCTGAGCCTATGTGGGGCCAATACGTCTGTCTGCTGAGTATTCACCTAGCCCTGAATGGAATTGGTTTATGTTTCTGGGTAGACTGGCCTCTCGCTGAACCCAGGCACTGCCTGAAATTGATCTGATTTCTTGAAGTCAGGATTTGGTCTAGATCTTGAAATACCCTGTATCTATTTCTGTACAAAACTTGGGGCAATGCAGAAGCTGAAGAATGGAAAAAATAAAGGGGTGAGTGTGCATGTACACAAACATACACACACACAATCTTTTAGATGATCTAGTATGTTTCAGAACCCTGGTGGATTCTGAGGAGGGCATATTGATACTTCCTTGGGCAGGAAATCAAGATCTACATTGGCTTTGATGCTGTAAACCATTGGACATACAAGGATCTCCTTATGCAAAATGCTCTCTTAAGCAATTGCAACTCATGTGGGTGGCTCAGTGGTAAAGAATCTGCTTGAGAATGCAGGAGACTTGGGTTCGATCTCTGGGTCAGGAAGATCTCCTTGGGGAGGAAATGACAATCCTCTCCACTACTCTTGCCTAGGAAATCCCATGGGCAGAGGAGCCTGGCAGGCTATAGTCCATGGGGTCAAAAAAGAGTTGGACATGACTGAGCGACTGAGCGACAAAAGCATGCTCTTTGTCATATAGCATCATCCACCCTGTTCATCTGAGAAAGAAGTGTGCTTGGCCCAGTGAGGTAGGGCCTGGAGGAAGCAGGGGATGGGATAAAGGGACTCCCATCTCCAGATCACTGCAGACTGTTGTCTGCTATGGAAATTGAAGGGCACAGGCACGCATCCCGTTTGTCTTCATGGTGCTACAGCTATGTTCCCTTTGAGTAGTCTTATCTTGCTTTAAAGGTCACTGGGCTGGCCCGAGCTCTTGGTTTCTCATGATTCATTACATTTGATGCTCAACTGTTGGAGAAGTCTCCGCAGCGCCAACCTCCGGGTTAATGGAAGCCACACCAGCCGCGAAGCCCGGTGGCTTTGAATCCTCCCGGGATGGGGAAGCCTGGGCAGGACGCAGTGAGCTGCCTCTTTTGATCAGCAGCGCTGATGTGAACCCGAGGTCATGCATATGGGGCCCTGTGTGTGAGTCCTGTGAGACAGAGGCAACTGGGCCCTCCATCTTCCTTCCCACCTCAGGCCTGGGGAATCTTGTTTTCCATGGTTGCTCTTCTCTGGGCTGACATTTCCAGGACCCCTTGGGCACCAAAGGGACTTGGGTCGGGGGGAAGATCTCGAGCCTTAAATCATTTGAGAAGACCCCTCTGTCTAGCCCTCTGGCCTTCCTTTCTTCCATTTCTGGCTCTTTCAGGTGCAGATAAAAACCAATCCCTGCTCCCCCGGGGGATGCCGGCTCACCGATGCTAGGTGACAGGCTGGATATGAAGGGAGATCTCTTTCTCCCCGGGGGAGTCGTTGGGATGTTGAGTTCTTTTATGGGCATGCTTGAACTCCAGAGAGCCTCCAAACTGAGAGCCACCTCTGCTCAATTGGTCGTATATTTTCCCGACATTCTGTCATTCCATCAAACTTGCCCAAGTGCTTTGGCCTGCCATATTTTTATGATTCTTCTTCCAAGAGGGGATCCGTGGAGAGTGGGTCAGCTTGATTTATCTCCGAGGAGAAGGATGGAGAATTTCTTATCTCTGGTATCAGGAGGTGGGATTTCCCTCTTATCACCCTGTGTCTTTTGCTTTGGGGTTTTTAATGCAATACCAACGGGTTGGATTAAGCAATTCAGGGAGTTCTTGAGGCTTCCAGCTTCGGAAAGTTGATGATGACCAGGAATCGAGGACTCCACCATCTCCTAATTTTACATCCTCCTAGTTATTTAAAATCACAGGACGCCAGTCCTGGAGTTTGTTGTCAGAAGATCTTGATTGGATTAAAATATTTCCCAAGGGGAGGTTTGGAGACTTTGGGAAAGATAATGAGAGGAGTAGCTTTTCAAAAACAAAACTTGAAAAATTAAGCAAGTAGTATATATTCATTACTGGAAAAAGTAGAAAAGACAGATAAGGAAAAAAAATTACCTGTAATCTCACCCCATGGGGCTTAGTATTCATATATTACCATATATCTTTCCAGTCTTCTGGGTATGGTATATGCATTCTAAATGAAATAAAGAGATTGCATATGTTGCTATTGACAGCTTTTATTCACAAAAATTATATGTAACTATTGTAAAACATTCAAGTAATATGGCAAAGAACAAAACTACCACCAACAAAAGCTCATATGCAACCACTATCTACCATTAGGTGAATATATCTCTAGATATTTTCCCCCATGTTGTTTGATAACCTGCTTTAAAAATTCTTAATATAGGGAATTCTCTGGTGGTCCAGTGGTTAGGATTCTTTATTTCCACTGCTGGGGACTCCGATTTGATCCCTGGTTTGGGAACTAATTCCCACCAGCTGCCCGGTGCAGCCTCCCCCTTCCCCCTCAAAAAAAAAATGCTACTTGGCACAATTACAGAAAAAAATCTTAACATAGAATTCACTTCTCCCTGCCAATAAATTTGTCTCTACACCATTATTTCTTAGGGGTAGAATTGTGTTCCTTTATAAAGATGCACCAAGGTTTAGCTAATATATGAAGGTTGAGTGCGGAAGAATTGATGCTTTTGAATTGTGGTGCTGGAGAAGAAACTCTAGAGAGTCCTTTGGACTGCAAGGAAATCAAACCAGTCAATGGGAAGGAAATCAGCCCTGAATATTCATTGGAAGGACTGATGCTGAAGCTGAAGCTCCAATACTTCTGCCACCCGATGCCAAGAGCCAACTCATTGGAAAAGACCCTGATGCTCGGAAAGATTGAAGACAGGAGGAGAAGGGGGCGACAGAGGAGTGAGATGGTTGGATGGCATCACTGACTCAGTGGACATGAGTTTGAGCAAACTCAGGGAGATAGTGAAGGACAGGGAAACCTGGTATGCTGTAGTCCAAGGGGTTGAAAATAGTTGGACATGACTTAGTTACTGAACAATGACAATCCCTGCCACGGGGCAGTTATATTATTTCCAGTTGTTCACAAAGACCTCTTCTCAAGGACTAGTTGATGTGTTGCAAACACTTTATCAGGTGGAATATGTGTCCCACTTGAAGCCCATTAAACAAAGGTGCACCACACCCACCAACAGCCCTGTATAGCAAGAAAGAAATTTAAATCCCCTAAGAAGAGCCTTGGTTACAGAAAGCCCGACTAACAGTCCTTTAAACAAGGAGAGGATGTTTATTGTTGTTGTTGTTGTTTTTTCTCATATGATGAATAGTCCAGAGGTGGTCTGCCTTATGAGATCATCAGGATCTGGTTTTGCCTTTTATCAGTCCACTTAGCATTTGGCCTTTTGGCTTGTGCCTGTCTTCCTCATGTTCAAATATGGCTGCCTCAGCTCCAGGCATCACGTCTGCAGTCAGACAGGAAGGAAAAAGGGGTAGCACCAGAAAGCTTTCTTCTTGAACCTTTCTCCTTGAGGAGGAGTCGAAACTCTCTGCAAATCCTCCCAGCAGACCTCTGCTTACAATTTCTAGCCCAAACTGTGCCACATGGACTGCTTTAGCTACCAAGAGGCCAGGAAGGTGACTCTTTTCTTTTTCAGACTGAGCATGCATATGCAAGGAGCAGGAGGGGAGGATGCTTTTGGGAATAGCCTTGTTTTGGGGCACTGCCTCCACTTAACTACCCCTGACCCATTTACTCTGACTTCCTGCATCTCACCTGCCTCTTACCATCTCCAATCCCTGCTCCCAACTCTTCTCATTTTTGTCTGGCCTCAGGGTTGGGAGACACATTTAGACTCCCCCATACTGGACTGGGGTTTCCCAGGTGGCTCAGTGGTAAGGAATCCGCCTGTAATGCAGGAGCTGTAGGAGACCCAGGTTCGATCCCTGGGTCAGGAAGATCCCCTGGAGAAGGAAATGGCAACCCACTCCAGTATTCTTGCCTGAAAAATCCCATCGACAGAAGAGCCTGGCGGGCTACAGGCCTTGGGGTCACAGAAGAGTCGGACATGACTTAGCGACTAAAACAGCATGCAACACAGTGGACTCGGCTATTCGTTCAACTTTGCCTGTGTTAGCAAGATGCTTTCTAGTCTGTTAAGTGCTGGGTTGTTGGAAGGACTTGCTTGTGTGAAGATGGATTCAGTGCTGGGCTCTGCAGTTCTGGGGCCAGGAATTCCTACTCTGAATTCCCAGCCTCCAGCTGAGGCACTTGGCATAATTTGTGCTCGTGAAGTCCAAATAGAGGGAGGACAGTGGGGCATCTTTGTAAATCATAGTGATTTCACAGACGTGATAGAATCAGAGCTGGTAAAGGATGGCCTGAGTGAGATTTTTCCAGGGGGCATTTCTTCAGCGGCCTGTGCTTGATTCTCGACTTGGGATACTTTTCCCAAGAGGAGACACTCTATGGCATTTTGATCCTTCATCTGTGGACTTCCCTAGTGGTCCAGAGATTAAGTATCCACCTGTCTGTGCAAGCAACATGGATTTGATCTCTGCTTTGGGAGGACTCCATGTGCTGCAGGGCCGTTAGTCTCGATCGTGACTACCGAAGCCCCGGTGCTGCCACAAGGGGAACCGCCGGCCGCTATGAGAAGCTCGAGCACCGTAACTAGAGAGTAGCCCTCTCACGCCTCAACTAGAGAAAACCTGCTCATAGCATCGAAGACCCACGGCAGCCAAAAATAAACAAATGAATAAACAATAACCAAAAAGATCCTGCCTCTTTGAGAATTCTGCTTTTTGACTAGATATCATGGAATACCATTGAGGTGGAACACACTCCATTTTCTCTTGGGAGGATTTTATTTAATTTATTTTTTTACTCTGCAACCCCAAAGATCCTTAGGTGAAATATAACATGGTTTGGAGAGTCTGTGATCCGGTTTTCTGTGACTCTGCAGCTCAGCCAGATCTGGATCCATGAGGATGGTTTCAGGATTTTGTTTACCAAAGTGAATTCATGGTCTAGATGGGATGGAAACAGCTGGAGAAACCTCTCCTCCCGGGTTTATTTGTCAAATAAAGCTGGGGGCAAGGGTGGGAGTTGGGGGAAGAAGTGAGGTCATAAAGACAAAAGTATAAAAAGGAGAAGAATTAGCATCCTTTGAGAGGCTATTGTGTGCCATGGCCTGAGGGAGGGCGCCTGCCATCAACTAGCTAACTTAATCCTTGCAAAGTTCACTTGATATAGTGATCTGGATATGATTGCCTTGTGCTGTGTTTAGTGGCTCAGTCATGTCCGACTCTTCGCAACCCCGTGAACTATAGACTATATATTCCTTTGTCCATGGGATTTCCAGGTGAGAATGCTGGAGTGGGTTGTCATGTCTTTCTCCAGGAGATCTTCCTGACCCTGGGATTGAACCTGAGTCTCCGGGGTCTCCTGCATTGGTAGGTGGATTCTTTACCACTGTGCCACCTGGGAAGCCCAGAAGTGCCGGAGGTAGATATAATTAAATATAATTTTACAGACAGAAAAGTGAGTCCAGAAAAGGTAGATGATCCATCCAAGATAACACACAAAAATATGATGCAGGGCCAAGGTGGAGCCAACAATTATGGAATCGAGAAAATGCAGAGGACTGCATATGAAATTATGAATTTATTGGTGTAACAAGAAGATATAAGATCATTTCTGGCTTGTCGCTGTCATTGTTCAGCCCTTAAGTTGTGTCCAACTCTTTCATGGACTGCAGCATGCCAGGCTTCCCTGTCCTTCACCATCTCCAGGAGTTTGCCCAAGTTCATGTCCATTGTGTTGATGATGCCATCCAATCATCTCATCCTCTGTCTCCCCCTTTTTCTCTTGTCCTCAATCTTTTCCAGCATCAGGGTCTTTTCCAATGATGCTCTTGGCATCAGGTGGCAGAAGTATTGAAGTGTCAGCTTCAGCATCAGTCCTTCCATTTCTGGTTAAGAGATCGTTAACAGCTTAGGTTCAGTGCAACCTAAGCTATTTACTGAGGGAGAAACTGACTCCTTGCTGGGAGGCTGTAGGCTATCATACTGAACACACCAGCAGTTGCCGTATAGTCAGCTGGGTAAATATTGGCAAAATTGGGTGATTCCTCTCAGAGTGAGGCAGTCCTGGTTTTGAGAGGTCAATCAGTCCAGCTCTTAGCCTTTTAGCAGAAATTCTCATCAATCTCAATGGACTCAGGGGTCAATCCAGGTTTTGAAGGTAACAACTGATATGCTCCTAGCACTTGATTTTTACTGAGGACCTTCATATGCAGTGTCTCCCTAATTTGAAGATGCTCTTAGATCTCTTCCACGGACTGGGGATATATCCTTTGCAGTCCTGCTGGATAATAGCTTACATGGATTGAGTGCTTATGAGGTGTTCCGCAGAGCCTGGGGTTCTTTATTCTGGTTACAATCATCACAATACTTCTCTGAGGGAAGGATTAGTATTCCCATGTAACAGATGAGGAAACTGAGGCTACGTAACTTGCACAAAGTCACCTAACTTAAAAGGGCACAGTAAAGATATGGACTTCAGCCAGCATGCTTCTACCCTTATCCGTCACAACAGCCGTGTCCTCACTTTGAGCTACTGGCCATGGGTTCATTCCAAAGCACTTGTCAGGGCTCCTCTCATTGGCTAACTGTGTCTGGACACCCCAGACACAGCTCTGGGCTGAAGCACAGAGGTTAGAATGCCAACCCTCTAGTCCAGGATTGTTGACATTGGGATTGGCTGATTCTTTGTTTTGGGGGCTGCACTGGGCGTTGTAGGATGTCTGGCAGCATCCCTGGCCTCCACTCTCTAGATGGCCTAACCACTCAGTCCCCAGGTGGTGACAACCAGAAGTGCCCCTGACCCAGTGTGCCTTGTGTGTTTTCATGTGTGAGTGTGCTCAGCTATGTACAACTCTTTGCAACCCCATGGACTGTAGCCCACTAAGCTTCTCTGTCCATGGAACTTCCCAGGCAAGAATACTGGGGCGGGTTGCCATTTCCTACTCCAGGGGATCTTTTTGATGCTGGTTTTAAACCTGGGTCTCTTGTGTCTTCTGCATTGGCAGGTGGATTCTTTACCCCTGCAGTACCTGGGAAGCCTCACCCCCCCCCCACCCCCCGCCAATGTGCCTTGGGAGCCCACATTGCCCCTGGTTGAGAATCTTTGCTAGACTCCACTTGACTCTAAGTCCTGGCTCTGTCGCTTCAGAATCATGTCCTTTGGGGGACTTCCTTGATGATCCAGTGGGTGAGTCTTTGACTTCTAATGAATGGGGTGCAGGCTTGATTTCTGGTCTGGGAGCTAAATCACACATGCCTCAGAGTCAAAAACCAAACCATAAACGGAAGCAGAACTGTAACAAATTCAGTGAAGTCTTTAAAAATGGCGCATGCACGCACACACTGAATCTTTTGAGGCCTCAGTTTCCTTACTTTCAAGTTGGGAGGAGTAATAGGACCTACTTTGGAAGGTTATTTTGAAGGTTCTTCAAGTGAATATTTAGAAATCAGAAGACAACAATGCCTGGCACTTAATTAATGATGAATAAGCTGTTACCCTTACTCTTGATACTTGAAGATGAGAAATATCTTTTATTATCTTCCCCCCACCCCGTCCCTCCCTTTTACTATCTTTTATACTCAGTGCTGGATATTTGGAAAATGTTTGCTGAACGAATGTCTAATCTTGAATTACTGTCTTCTCCATGCAGACAGTAGACATCTTAGCCTACATCTAAGTCTCCCAGAAGTCCCACATCCCAGCCTGGTCACACACCCAAGAATCCTGGGAAACTCAGAGCTTAAAGGAAGCCTCTGATGGGTTAACATGTGGAAAATTCCATAGATGTACTTTCTGCTGCAGATCACCCCTCTCTGCTTCCCACCCCGGCCCCAACCAACTACAGCTCTGTAGACAAGCCAGGGGAAAGAGAAGGAAAATGTGAAAACAATTCTGAATTCACCTGGTGTGTGTGGAAGTGCAATATTCCAAACACAATTAAAACCCAATCAGGGTTTGGAAAAATGCTTAAATGTCCCTGTCAAACAACAGACCATATGTGGCGTAGGCATCTCCTTGGAGACCCCTTCTTCAAGGGCTGTTGTGACGGCAGTGAGGACCCCCACCCCAGCAGGACCCCACATTATCCCGCCCAAGCCTAAACCTCGGAGACCAGGTGTCCTTGGCCTAGGGTAGAGCCCAGGGCCATCTCTGTTTTGTTTGTTGTTGGCCGCACCATGCATGAGGCTTGTGGGATTTTAGTCCCCAATCAGGGATCGAACCAGCGTCCCTTGCAGTGAAAGTGTGGAGTCCTAACCATTGGACAACCAGGGAAGTCTGTGTTTACATTTTTAACTGTATATAGGGACCTCCCTGGTGGTCCAGTGGTGAAGACTTTGCCTTCCAAAGCAAAGGGTGCAGGTTGGATCCCTGGTTGGAAAGCTAGGATCCCATATGCCTCAGGGCCAAAAAACCAAAACATAAAACAGAAGCAGTTTTTTTTTCTTCCAGTTTTCTTCTTTTTTTATTTAAAAATTTTTAAAAATTAACTTATTTTTTAATTAAAGGATAATTACTTTATAGAACTTTGTGGTTTTCTGAGAAGCAACAGTGTAATAAATTCAAGACTTTAAAAATGGTCCAAATGAAAAAAAATCTTAAAAAACAAACAAAAAAAGCAGTAGGCAAACACACACACACACACACACACACACACACGTGGTTTTCGAAGAGGAGAGGTTGGCTGAGTTTCCATGAGCATTCACTTATTTTCAGGAAAGAGTGGAAGTGGTTCACTTGTTCAGTCAACAAACACTTCACTTGGGGGCTGCTTCTGTGAGTCCAGAACTGGGCTACATCAGGGATTCTCAACTGGGGACAATGTCCCCACCGGCCATGGGACAACATCTAGACACACCATGACATGGGGTGCCTCTAGTCTGTAGAGGCCAAAGCCATCTTGAAATGCTTATGACAGCTTCTGCAGCAAGAAATTATCCAGTTCAAAACAATAGTAGGGTTGGGACTGAGAAACCTAGCTGAGGCCCCAGGGATAGACAGATGAGGTCCCTGTCTTGACTAGGTTTCCTTGAATGCAGTCATCTTTTGTTGTTGTTGTTGGGTATAACTGACTTATAATGTTGGGTTAATTTCAGGTGTATGGCAAGGTGAATCAGTTATACATATATCCACTCTTTTTTAGATTCTTTTTTCATATAGACCATCACAGAGTATTTAGCACAGGGCTACACAGTAGGTCCTTCTTAGTTACTGTTTTATTTAGAGTAGTGTGTATATGTCAATCCCAATTTTCCAGTTTATCTCCCTTCCCCCAGCTCACTCCCCAACTATTTCTTTAAGCAGTTGGACTTGGAGAGGAGTCCCTTTAAAAACAACTTCAGTCTTTTTTTCTCTGTCCGAGCATGGACTTGTTGGTGTGTTGTGTGTGTGTGTGTGTTCAGATCTGTGGTGGGTATATGTTTGGACTTGTGTGGCTGTCTGTTTATGTCTGTGTGCCTCCGTGGGGCTCTGTTCGTCAGAACCCTTCTGTCATTTCCTTCCCCCCCTTGCCAAAGAAGCACGGGTGACTTGTGAAGACCTTTTAAGGTTGAATTCATCACCAGGCAATGTTAAGGCATAATGGGGGCTTCTTAGGTGGCTCGGTGGTATAAAGAATCCGCCTGCAA
This sequence comes from Antilocapra americana, assembly GCA_007570785.1. NCBI lineage: Eukaryota > Metazoa > Chordata > Mammalia > Artiodactyla > Antilocapridae > Antilocapra > Antilocapra americana. Next base: position 1,506,021 of record ML663006.1, read on the forward strand.
TGCAGGAGACACAAAAGACAGGGTTCGATCCCTGGGTGGGGAAGATCCCCCGGAGGAGGAAATGGCAACCCACTCCAGTATTCTTGCCTGGAGACTCCCCATGGACAGAGGAGCCTGGAAGGCTACAGTCTATGGTGTCGCAAAGAGTGGGACGAGATTTAACCAACTGAGCACACGCGCATGGTGGCTGAGCCTTATGTGTGTCTGTCTCTGCCAGCAGTCCCTCACTACTCTCCCTGCCCCCACCTTGGCCATAGAGCTAGAGGTCAGTAAACCCTCCTGAGTCGAGGCTTTGAACTTGGAGTTTAGTTTAGGCTAACTCCGCTGTGCCTGCATGAACATCCAGGAACCTTTAAAACTGGTATTTCCAAGGAATCGAACAGCCACGAACGTGATTGATCTAGACTGGAGATTTTAACCTCATCCCCTTTGGCCTTCTGGGCCAGATGATCTCTGATGTGGGGGACTGTCCTGTGTATTGTAGGGTGCTCAGCAGCATCCCTGACTCAGGTCTGCTAGCTGCACCCCAGCGCTGACGACCAAGAACGTCCACAGCCTCAAGTCCGCTGGAGGCGCATAACACTGCCTGGTTGAAAATCATTGATCTGCAGATACACAGAGAAGCAGGGATGCATCTCACTTCCTTTTGAACCAAAGAAGCCAGGTTCAAGTGTGAGAATGTGGGATTCTCCTTCTACAAGGTGCAAAAACCAGGCAGCGCTAAACAGGGTGGTGGCTGCCCTTTGAGGAGTGGGGAACAGACAGAGGCTGGAAAGGAACACCACAGAGACTTCTGGGTTTGTTTTCTTTTGTAATCTAGATGCTGGATACACTTATGATATATGTGCTTTTCTCTATGTATTTTTATACCTGAGTCAAAAAATGTGTGTGTTGATGGGGAAACATATTAAGTGAAAACATTTGGAGAATCAGAGAAGACTGTCTCAGGGAAAAAAAATCCAAATGGGACAGGTTTCATCTCCTTCCCAAACCCTGTAGACAGTTTATGAGCAGCTCTATTTAAAGGATTCTTACGGAATCCCTCCACCTGTTTCTAAAGCTGCAGGAACAACAACCCTGCAAGGCAATGATCAGATTGAGGACAACACACTGTTGTCAGCCTCTGTACAAACACAGACACACACACACACACACACTCACACACTCATCCCAAACAGAGATGTCATCGGGCCTGTGTTGAATTGAATTTCCTGCCTTTGTGTTCTCCGGGGCAGCCCTGCGGAAGGGAACACGCTGCAAACTGAAATGTAAAATGAACCAATAGGCCCAGTTGAGACTTCTAAATAGCCCTTTTAATCTTCTGGAGGGGGGAAAAAAATCATTTACATGGGCAACGATCAAGCTCCCTTCCTTGCACCCATTTCAGAAAGGCTTGGTCTTGAACCTCTTTCCTAAATCCTTGTCACCCATACCAGCCCTGTCTCCATCCAGAGGACTCCAGATTACAATCCTTCTGGCATTTCCAGGGCTTTTTTCTTTTTACTACTTTAAAAACAATTTAAAAATTTTTTATTTTAATTTTGGCTCTGCTGGATCTTTGTTACTGTGCGAGCATTTCTCCAGTTGCGGTGCGAGGGCTTCTCATCGCGGTGACTTCTCTCTCGTTGCGGAGCAGGGTCTCTAGGGCAGGTGGCCTTCGCTCGTTGTGCCATGGGGACTCAGTGGTTGCCACTCCTGGGCTCTAGAGCACAGTCTCAGTAGTTACGGTGCACGCGTTTAGTTGCGGACTCTTCTTGAACCAGGGATTGAACCTATGTCTCCTGCATTGGCCGGCGGATTCCTTACCACCGAGTCACCAGGGAAGGCTCCATTTCCAGGCCTTAGGGAGCAGCCACACAGCCACGGGGATGCCACAGGAACAGGCGGTAGGCGATCTCTAGGTCCTTGAACGTTCCCCTTTCAGGGAACCCCAAGGAAGTTTCTGGAAACAAGCAGGCCTCAAGGTGTGTCTGCGAGACCACCCCCCACCCCAAGGCCTCCTCCTCCCGGAGGCCTCGCTGGGCATCAGCATTTGGGAAGAGGTGTGTGGATGCTGGCCGCAGCCTCCGCAGCTGGCCAACGTTTATAAAGCGGAACGCATCTGCTGTTGACTGCTAGCACGGAGGAGGGGAGGGTGTTGGGAGCAAGCAGTCTAGTCTTTGAAACCCCAGAGACTAGGACTGAGCCCACATAGTGCCAAGAGAAAACTGCTTCTACGCTGGAGTGAAGGAGAAGTGCTTCATCAAAATGCCCCCTTTGGCCACCCTCGCCCCCTCCTGCTTCCCTCCCCCGCTTCCCTCTCTCTTTCTTTTTAAAAATCTCCAGGTTCTAGCCAGCCTGGAGATTTATGATGTGTTTTGCTTTTCGAACACCCTACGATCGTATTTGGGTGATAAAGAGCTGAGAGGTCTGCAGATAGCCTGTTGGTTGGAAAAAGAGAATATGATGTATGGTGAATGTAGGCTACTTCGTGGTTCTAAACACCCTCCCCTTTGCCTGGGGCGACACTTAGGAGCCACTGAAAGACACTGGGGAGACAAGCTCAGAGACAGCCCCCCACCTCCCACAATCCCCCATCGCATGCCCAGAGATACATCACATGCTTACCACACATGCCTGAGACCTACAGGCGTGCAGAAGTGTGTTCATAGGCAACACATAAAGCCATGTGAAACCGGAGACAGACTCAGACCCATGTCTCATATCAGAACGGGATGGGAGAACGCACCCAGGCTCCACCACGCACGAACCTCCCTGCGGCCCCACTGAGAAGCTTAAATGAATGGCTTTTCCTTGCCATACGAGGGTCTTCCAAAATGCAGCCCACAAAATGCACTCCATCCTGCTTTCTTCATCAGACATCCAGACCTCTCATAAAGCAGAAACCCTCAGAAATAGCATCTCACTGGGTTCGAAGCCCGGCCCTAGTCCAAGACTGGACACCCCTATTTCTGCCTTCACAGCTGCCTCAGTCAACGTTGCAAGGGGAACTGGGTGTCACAAGAGTGCTCCTGGAGACCCCAGGAGACAGGCAAGGCCAAGGCAGACTATCAAGGACCCAAGACGGATAAGCCCTGCGACAGCCAAGACAGGGAATTACATGGGGTTTCTTGGAGAGACAAAATAAAAACCAGCCCCCAGTCTTCCAGCCTTTTCTCCAAGATCTAATTACAGATGTCTTGACATTCCTTGTGCATAGAGTTTCCTTAAAAGATTTGCCAAGAAGAAACATTTGGAAACTGCGTTTTAGGTATAATCCGGTCTGGGAGTCACTTTTGCTTGCTTTGTCGTTAGATGACAGAGCGCTTAATTACAAGGAACGGACTTGTACACTGCATTTGGAAAACTAGATTATTGACCCACATAATACACCCCATGCTGACAATAGCCTTTTGGCAAAATGTACGTCTCTGATCTCGCATTAATTACTACACAAATATACATATTGTGGGTACCAAGCTTATGCGACAGAGTCCTCTTGACACATGTTCACAATAAAAACACATTTTTTTTAATCTTTGCTTCCTCGACCCTAAGGGAAAAAAGATGAACATTTTTCAAGATGCCGTTTTAATGGCATGAAAACTTGTCTGCTGAGTGTTCACTCCGCTTTTGTTCTTTTTCTTTTCTCCTTTTATGAAAAAGCCTTTTAAACCAAGCATTCCTGACTTGTAATTCCTTTCTTTGCTTTCGCTTTTATGCCGAGGGAGAGACAGATTAGATTAGATTAAAGACCCGGAGACACCTCGTGAAATACATTCCATCTCGGGGCAATTTGGTTGATAGTCAATTTGTACGTGTGTACGTGCATGTGTGCGTTTCTGTGTGTGTGTGCGTGTGTTCTTGTGGCTGATGGTCTTTTTACAGTCACAGGGTTCTGGTTTCTAGGCATGTATTTGTTCCCTTAACTTTTTCCCCGTCAAAAGTCTGCAGCCTTTGACTATGGCCTGACTTTTTTAGGGGTCTGTGGCATTTGGGGGGAAGGTAGTAAATCTTATTAACTCTTTCCTTTAACTTCTCACAATTTCTCAAAGCTTCTTCCAAAAGCATTGGCAGTTTCTTCTCAGACTGCAGATGAATGAGACAGTTTGTATCAAAAAAGCCTTTCCCCACCACTCCACTGGGCCCCCAGGTTTGTGTGATGATGTCACAGTGGTAACTGAGGCAACACACTGTGACATCACAGTCAAGAGGCTACTGACCTTGGCCTGGAATTCAAAGGAAAAGCTGCTCATAAACTTCTAAAGCAGGCAGGAGATAAATATCCTTAGTCATAAAAGAACAAACGAAGTTTGGGGTGGGGGGTGGGGGCTGGAAAAAGCAGAAATTTTTTAAAGAAATACAGTAAAATACTCTGCCAAGTTTTCCAGGAAGTGCCAGTGGCCATTTTGATGATGTGAACTAGACTTTAAAACCGAAAGAGGAAAAATGAATGTGCTGAAGAAGGGTCGTTTACAATATTAGAAATAATCAAGTGAAGCCTACCCCTAAACCATAATCCGTAAAATGAAGCAGAGCAAAGCAACAAGCAAACCTCCGTTTCTGAGTGCCAGGAGAAATTAGCTGCCAGGATAAGGGGAGAAAGTCAGGCAGCGGATTTATCAAAAAAGGGAAAGGGCTCAAAGTCATGGGATCTCCTGGACTGGATCCTGGGACAGAAAGAAAATGGGTGAAATCTGAATAAATTCTGGAGTTTAGTTCATTATAATGTCCCCATATCGGCTTCCTCATTTTGGGGACCCATGGTAAGACAAGGTAGTAACATTAGGGGAAGCTTGGTGAAGAGTAAATGGGGATTCTTATACCACCTGGGTTTTTTTTTTTAATTTTATGTATTTATTTAAATTAATTTCTATTGGAGTGTAGTTGCTTTCTCTGTATCATCTTTGTAATGTGTCTGCCAGTCTGAAATCATCACAAAGCAAAAAGTTTCGTTTTGAAAAAGGAGAAAGTGGCGCGTTGTGTTTTAGTGTGTGTCTTGGGAAGTCTTCCAGTTTTCTCCGTTTGCAGTCCACGTACCCAGGTACTGGATTTCCATGATGGTGAGGACCATATAACCTTCAGGGAGCTGGCTAGACCCTCAGGAAAGAGAGAAAGGCTGGAGTTGCCTCTGAACAACTTTACAAAAGGAAAGACAGTCCCCTGGGCCATTCTAAGTTATTCTTGTCTTCAAAGCCTTCCGTGAGTCACCTGGTCTAATTTCACAGATCGGCTTCTTTCTTCAGACATCCTGAGGGTAGGCTGACCACACAGAATGAGGAGCTGATCTTCAGAGGCCAGGAGGTGTAGGAGAACAGCACAGAACTGGGAGAGGAGAGATCCTGTCCCTGCTTTCACATGAACTTGCATGTATATTGGGAAACCAGTTCCCTTTCCAGCCTTATCCTCCTTGCCTGCTAAAGGGGGATGTAATATAAGAGAGCACATATATTTATACTGCATATTGGTGCTGGCTTGGATTGATTGGTAGAGACTGGCTAGGGTCTGAATCTGAGCCTGGGATCAGTGAGTGTTGTGATCCATTAGTAATGTCTGTTACAGATATAGGAGAGGACAGCTGAAGCATGTTTGCTATTCCAGATCCTTGCACATTTGGGCCCTAGGCTTTTTGGCACCTGCTAGTCCAGACTCTTGTGCCTCCTCTAGCATCTGTGTGAGCAAGAGACAGAACATAGTCCCTGGAATCAGCCAGCAGTGGCTTCTAATCCTGGCTTTCCTTCCTGCACTGAAGGTCATATGGCCTATGACATTTAACAAATATGAACCACAAGTGTGCCAACCCCTGTGCATATCCCCTGCCATCTGGAGGCAATAGACAAGTCGACAGGCAATAAAAATGCACTGTGCTTAAGTGCTCTGATGACAGAAAACGTGTTCTCAGGGTACTGAGTAGGAAAACCTGTTTCACACCCGAGGGGCAGGCCAAGAAGACTTCCTGAAGGAAGCAACATCTAAGCTGAATTCTGAAAGATGAGTAGATATTATCCTGGGGAAGGGAACAGGGAGAGATGAGGATGACATTTGGCTGGGCTCAGATTATGTAGGGAATTTCTCATTCATTCTCAGGGTAAATGAGGAGCCACTGAAAATTTTTAGGTAAGGGAATTTCATTAGCAAAAAGAAAAAACAAACAAACAAACTCTATTTCTTCTTACAGAGATAGAGTGGGGGCAAGATTAGAGGCCATTTTTAGAATGAGGAGTGGCTTGGGAGCCTAAGGGTGACATCACAGGTGATCTCTTGGTTACCTTGACCAGTGACATGGTTTCCTGACTGTGTGTGTCAGCTGTGCAGGGTCCAGATGAAAGAGCTTTGTTCTCCATGATAACCTTGAGAGATGACTCAGCAGAGAAGAGGGCAGGCAGCAGAGAGGGTGCAATGGTCAGTTCATCTACAGAAGACAGTGTGTCCTTGGCTCATGGGAAAACAAGGCAGAAAAGTAACAACACCATAATAATACCTGTACCAGCCAATACTACTTCCTGCTTCCTCCACTGTGGACCAAGCCACCTTTATCTCTCTCATTTGGATGACTTAGTGGCCTAAGTCTCCTCCCTGGTTCCTACCCTGGACATGTTCTCTGGTTTGCTCTTAATTTTCAAAATTTCGCTTTATTGAGGTATAATTTACACAAAATAAATGCATCCCTTTTAAGTATATGGTTCAATGAATTTTGATAAATATACGCATCTGTGTAACTACTAGTCCAGTCAAGGTATAGAACATTCTTCTTCATTTTTGAAGTTCCCTCCAGCCCCTCCTCAGTCACTTCCCCACCTTCACTCATACTCTCTGTCCCAGGTTGATCATTGATCTACTTTCTGTCAATGTAGAAGAACTTGATCATTTCAGAGTTTTATGTCAATGGAATCATCTGGTGTTGATTTTTTTTTTTTTTTTTGCAGGGGAGATCTGGCTTTGTTTGCTTGGGACTGCATTTTTGAGATCCATTTGTGTTGTTGCTTGAATCAGTGGTTGGTTCCCCTTTACTGATGAGAAGCATTCCATCATATAGGTGTGTTACAGTATATCTGTTCACTTGAGGATAGATATTTGGGTCATTTCTAGTTTTTAACTATTTTGAATAATGATGGTATGAACAGCCAAGTGTAAGTCTTTTTGTGGACATATGATTCTTTGCCTTGGGTAGATATCTGAGTTGAATTGCTGAGATATATGGTAAGTGTATGCTTTTTAACGTAAACAATAGAAATGAAACCTAACAGCCAAAACTATATAAATTCTAGAAGAAGAGAACATATTAAGACATCTTTGTAACCTTGGAGTAGGCACAAATTTCTTAGTTAGGACACAAAAAACATAAATCATAAAATAAAAATAAATGATAAATTGGACTTTATCAAGATTTAAAATGTCTGCTCTTTGAAAGACTTTGTTGAGAAAATGAAAAGGCAGGAGAAAATATCTGTAAATCATTTATATGAAAAAGGACATGTATTGAGAATATTAAAAGAAGTCCTATGACTCATTAAATAAGAAGACAAATGATCCAATTTAAAAATGAGCAAAAGAAGATGTATGAACCATCAAAAAACACACACAAAAGTACTCAGCACCATTAGTCATCAGGAAAATGAAAACAGTAACAAGATAACATTATGTACCCAACCCAAAGGCTGAAATTGAAAAGACTGACGATGCCAAGTGTTGACAAAGATGTGGAGCAACTGGAATGCCCCATGGGAACACGAAATGGTACAGTCACTTGGGAAGAGTTTAATAGATTTTTTTTAACTCCTTTGTGAAAGAGTGAAAAAATTCTTAAAGCCCTCGAGGGTCTCTCCGTTGCTCTAAAATAAAATCCAAACTTTGTGCTGTGATCTATAAAGCCTTCTGTAATCTGGCTCCTGCCATCCTTCAACCTCATCTTGCATTTCTCTCCTTCAAGTTACTCCCTTTCTGCCACACTGACCTCTATTCTGACCTTGAGGCAGAGCAAACTCCTTTGCTCTTCCTTTTGCCTGCATACTCTTTCCCTGACCCTTTATATGGTGATCTCCCTGATCAAGTCTCCCCACAGATGTCTTCTCCTTAGAAAAACCTTTGCTGTGCATTAAAAATGGTCCCCCTACATGGAACTCTGTTTAGAGTCATGTGGCAGCCTGGATGGGAGGGGAGTTTAAGGGGAGAATGGATACATGTATATATATGACTGAGTCCCTTCTCTTTTCACCTGAAATTATTACAATACTGTTACTCAGCTATACCCCAATAGAAAATAAAAAGGTTAAATTAAACAAACAAGCAAAAAAAATTAAAAGTCTTCCTGCCATCTGCCATGTCTTATCGTTATACATTTTTGTTCTTTTTAAAAAAATGTATTTATTTATTTGGTTGTGCTGGATCTTAGTTGAGGCATGTGGGACCTAGTTCCCTGACCAGGGATTGAAGCAGGAGTCCCTGCACTAAGAGTGTGGAGTCTTGGCCACTGGGCCACCAGGGAAGTTCCCTTTTTACCTCTGAAAATCTCCTATGTACTTGCTCACTATTTACCTCCCCTCTCTTTCAACTAGAAAGAAAGCTCTGAGAAGGCAGAGATCTTGTTTCTCTATTCAACACTGTGCCCTGTAACAAAGTTCCTAATACACAGTAGGATCTTTACAAATGTCGAACCCCCTAAGTGTTGTTCACAGGGACAAGGACATTATAGCTGGTTTCTGGCAGTTCTGGGATATGAATCCAGCTCTCTCTGGCCCTAAAGGCTTGGGTCTATCCCTTCTGAAAGCTTACAGTGAGATGGGGCTAAGTCTTGAAGGGAAAGACTATATTCTAACCTCAGGATCTCCGCTCTAGCCAGTGAAGGAGAATTCCAGGCATGAGAAAGACCAAGTTAAACTCCCAGAATGGGAATAGCCTGAGGGAAAGCCCAGGGTGTGTGGCCATGGGGCCCAAAGGAGCCCAGTTATGACTTGAGACAGCCTCCTTCCTCCTTAGAAGTCAGCAAGAGAAACAGGGTGAGTTATTGACATCCTCACCCATTTCCTGTATGAAGAGAGAAGTCTCCTAAGGACAGGGATGGGGTTGAGGATGTGGGGATGCTGCTTCTGTGTTGAGTTGCAGTTGTCAGGATTTGAGTAAGACCCAGGGGCACAGGTGGTGTTAGGGGTAAAGAACCCACCTGCCAGTGGAGGAGACACGAGAGATATGGGTTCAATCCCTGGGTGAGGAAGATCCCCTGGAGCAGGAAATGGCAACCCACTCCAGTATTCTTGCCTGGAGAACCCCGTGGACAGAGGAGCCTGATGGGCTACAGTCCCTGGGGTTGCAAAGAGTTGGATGTGACTGAGTGACCAAACATACACACACACACACACACACACACACACACACACAC
>ML663006.1:1515385-1660441 GCA_007570785.1 Antilocapra americana
ACACACACACACACACACACACACACACACACACACTCGTGCGCGCACACACGAGGGCACTCTTAAGGGATCTTGATGCCTGGGGTGGAGGTGGAGAGGGGTGGGCTCACTGGCTTGGGCCTCAGGGGTACCTTGGGCAGGATTTCAGTGGATTTGAGTGTTATCTTTTCCACCATGTTTGAAGTGTGAAGGCAGAAAAGCCCGCAGTGTTGAGGTGGTTGTAAGCTTGGAATCAGCCAGATGGAATTTCAGATTTAACTCCACCACTTATTAGCTGTGACCTTGGTGAAGACTTTTTGCCCCTTGAGGCTTACTCAGCTCTTCTGTGAAATGGGGATGATGGTACAGCCATTTACCAGATTCTTTTTTTTTTCCATTAAATTTCTTTTTGTTGTTGTGGGTAAAAGTCACATAATACAAAACATACTATTTTAACCATATTTAACTGTACAGTTCAGTGGCACTAAGTACACTCACATCATTGTAAAACTCTCCTCATCATCCATCTCACAAAATTTTCACCTTCCCAAACTGAAACTCTGTCTTCATTAAACACTAAGTCCCCATTCCCCCTCCTCACTCCCACTCCCTGGCCCCTGGCATCCACCAGTGTACTTTCTGACTCTATGAATTTGACTATGCTAGGTACCTTTTATAATGGGATCAAACAGTGTTTGTCTGCACCCGTTGTATATAATTTGGGGTTTCCCAGGTGACTCAGTGGTAAAGAATCCACCTGCCAATGCAGGAGACATGGGTTCGACCCCTGGGTTGGGGAGATGCCCTGGAGGAGGAAATGGCAACCCACTCCAGTATTCTTGCCTGGGAAATCCCAAGGACAGACGAGCCTAGCAGGCTGCAGTCCATGGGGTCACAAAGAGTTGAACACGACTGAACATGCACGTGTGCACACATGCATTATACATCATTTATCAGGTTCTTAAGTTCATCCCACGAGGAAATACACATATCACCTCCCTTGGCTTGACATCTCACACTTAGCGAGTGTTTAATAAATGGGGCCAATTATGATTATAATGATTGTGCTTGCACCTTCTAGAACTCCAGTGAGGTTAGCAGAGGGGCCAAGATTGGAAGAGGACTCAAAGAATGGAAGATGTCAGCGATCTACCAGTAGTCTGGGAGTCTCCAAGAATCCAGGTTTAACATTCAAAGCAAAGACCCTGCACCTGGAGGCCCCTGTCCACCTGAGCATTCTTCAAGGATCTCCTTGGGTCCCGGGTTATCTAATTTTTGGATGGAGCGGGGAGCAGGGGACAAGCCATCCAGATAGCATTGAAGGGACTTTCCTGGTGTTGCAGTGATTAAGACTCTGCCTGCCAGTGTGAGGGGCCCAGGTTCCATCCCTGGTCCGGGAACTAGATCTCACATGCTGCAACTAGTACGAGTTCAATCCCGCCACTGAAGATCCCGCGTGCCCAAGCCAAGACCTGGAGCAGCCGAATAAATAAAATAAATAAAAATAAATATTTTTTAAAAAGCGACAGCATTGAAGACCTATGTGTATTCTGGATCAGGAGTCCTGTTTTCATTTCTTTACTGAAACTATGGGCAAGTAGTGGAACTTGTCACTTGATCAAATCTGTCAAAAATGAGAAAGCTTACCCCCTAGTGGTAAAGAACCCACCTGCCAGTGCAGGAGATGTAAGAGACGCAGGTTCGATCCCTGGGTCGGGAAGATCCCCTGGAGGAGGGCAGGACAACCACTCCAGTATTCTTGTCTGGAGAATCCCATGGGCAGAGGAGCCTGGCGGGCTACAGAGTGGAACACAACCGAAGTGGCTTAGCACAGCCCCATCCCATCAGATTGTGGAGACCAAGAAATGAGGAGGTGCAGCTGGCACCCAAGAGGCTGTGAGCAGGGGAGCATGTGCGCTGGCCCAGTGTGTGCCTTCACTCTGCCTGAGCAGTTGGAGTCTCTGAGTTTCTGAAGCTGCCCGCTTGGCTTCAGAGGAGAGAGATTCCCAGACGTTTTCAGTGCTCCAGACATGCCCAGACTTGCAGGTGCCATTTTGAATTTTTGAGAGGCCCTTGACTTAAGGGTGTGAGTTCAGGGAAAATGCTTTTGTCTAACGTGTAGCCCTATCTCTGAACGATGCAGATTTCCTCCCCAGCCCAGGGAGGGGAACGGGAGTTCTCCGAAGACCCCACCCACCCTTTATCTCATGGCTTGTTCCAGTAGTTTGGGAGATAGGCCAGGAGATACCAGTGTCCCCAAGATCCCCAGGCGAGATCAGCTGTTGACTTCAAAGAGTCAACGCCTTCAGATTGGAGGGATGGAGGGTGAGTGATTACAGCAACTTTGCAAGCGGTAAGGTCCCCTGGCCAGCCGGACTGACAGGTCCTGGGCCTTCATTCAAAGGAGCAATTGATCAGAGATGATGATGGGGGTTTTGTGGCTTCACGCGAGTCTCCCAAGATGCTCAGGGAAACAAGGAAAGGGGAATCATTAAAGTTGAGTTCCAACTATGTACCACGTGCCCTGTGAGGTCAGGCAAATACTACTTGTATGACAGGATATCAAGGCAGCCAAACATCTTGCCCAGGGGCCACCCAGCTGTTAAGGAAGCAGGGATTGGCCCCTTCTATTCTAGCTGACACTTCTTCCTTCCACTGCTGGTTTCATTACCTTGTATTTAGCACCTGCTATCTTGCCAGGAAAATCCCATGGACAGGAGAGCCTGGTGGGCTGCAGTCCATGGGGTTGCACAGAATCAGACACGACTGAAGTGACTAAGCAGTAGCAGCATGTGGTTATATTGGGAGGAGGTACCCAAGACCTCTCTGACCTGTTTACATTGCCTTGCCCTTGTCCTCTGGCTTCCAGCCCACCCTCACCTTCTTTCCCTTCTTTTGAAAATAATCTTTATTATTTTTTGGCTGCACCACATAGCGTACAGAATCTTTGCTCACCTGCCAGGGACTGAAACTGCACGCCCTGAAATGGAAACTCAGAGTTTTGAACACTGGTCTTCCAGGGAGCCCCGTCTTTCCCTCCTTTGGAAAAATCCCCCTTCTCTCCGCTGCCTTTGCTTAGGAGACCTCTTCCTACCCAGCTCGGGCTTATCTTTCAGATTTGCACATGCAAGGAAGTCCTCTCTGACCCCAAGAGAAATTTGGAATCCTCCTCCCAGGTCCACAACACACCCTGTCCTCCATCCTGAAACCTCTTGGAAACTTACTTGTGGAATTCTTTTGATTAAGGTCTGTGGACCATGCCAGAAGACTCCAAGCCCCATGAATGCAGAGAGCTCATTTGTCTTGTCTGTGGCTGGATCCAAGCACAGTTGAAAGAGCAGTGAAAGTGAAAGCCTCTCAGTCCTGTCCAACTCTTTGAGACCCTATGGACTATACAGTCCATGGACTTCTCCATGCCAGAATATTGCAGTGGGTAACTGTTCCCTTCTCCAGGGGATCTTCCCAACCCAGAGATTGAACCCAGGTCTCCCACACTGCAGGCAGATTCTTTACCAGCTGAGCCAGCAGGGAAGCCCAAAAATACTAGAGTGGGTAGCCTATCCCTTCTCCAGCAGATCTTCCCAAGCCAGGAATTGAACCCAGGTCTCCTGCATTACAGGCAGGTTCTTTACTAACTGAGCTTCCAGGGAAGCCCTGGAAGAGCAGGGAAGTCCCCAAGAAGACCCCAAGGGAAAGAATCAAGGACCACACAGGTGGGGAGAAGAACCCAGAGAGGTCAGTTGCCTCTAAGATGCTCTCGAAAGAGCCCTTTTCATGCTTCCTGTCCCAGCTCCTCAGATCCTAGGCGAAGGTGAAGTGCCAGACGTTCACCAGGACTCCTAGTATGAAGCCAATATGTGTTTTGAATGCCATGTGTTTATGCTTTCCCCTTTGAAGACTGCCTGGGAAAGGCTAACAGTCATGGAAGTAACAAACACTTTGCTTTCTCTTCTCTTGCCAAAAGCAATCTTTAATCACCCCACCAAGTAATGGGCTCAGAATAGCATAATGGAAACAAAGTACTTAAAATACTTTCTTGGGTGGATAAACACAGCCCAGGGCGGCAAAAAGTCTTACGGGCCCAGCCCCATCCTTTTTCACTGTATACACAGCTAGGGGACATGCAAGGAAGAGAAAAAAGTCCTTCCCAAACAAATAGGTCATCGTAAATAACCAGAACACACATATTTTTAGTGGTAGCAGGATCTTCCATCCTGAAGATGATTTGCTGGGTTTCCCCTTCCACTTAAAAAAAACAACCCGTCACCAAGTGACAAAAAAAGTAGATCTGACATAACCAACCAGTGGGAGGGAGTTTTCAAAGAGATTATGAGCAGAGTCTCAAAGAGTCTTTCTCAAATCTCTTTAGATGTGGAGACCGCTGGGGGAAGGAGATGGGTGATGTCGTGCGGAGGTCTCTGTGATTGTGAATGTTTTACTGGTGTTCACGGGGAGGAAATTTGGGCTGGTGCCCACTTGGGCTAAAGCCAAAGACGGAAGGAAAGTGGCAAAGCTCTGGGGTGTGGAATCCAGGCTGCAGACACCTAGAGAAATGCTGAGTTCGGTATGAGAGAAAAACAGATCTTCATACTGCAGAGATAAACTCTTTAGTTGTGGCATGTGGGATCTAGTTCTTGAACCAGGGATTGAACCTGGGTCCCCTGAATTAGGAGCTCATAGTCTTAGCCACTGAACCATCAAGGAAGTCCCAAAAGACTCTTGAAATGACTACCACCTCCAAGTAGCCCTTCTGGATTTCCATAGCTAGTTGGAATCTCTCTTCCATGAGATGAACAAGACAAAAACTAGGAAGCCTTCTAAACTTAAAAACTGTATTCTCCTTGGCCAAGTCTCGGAACTTTGGTTTTCCCATCTGTGTCATGGGGACAAAAATACCTCCTTTGTGAGTATCCCTAGGCATAGAATTAAATACTAGTCTGTGGTCAGCTCCTCACCCAGAGCACTTAACTTGGTCTGCTGAGACATCAGAATTATCCAAGTATGTCTCAGGGCCTCCTTGAAGTGGGAGGGAGCAGGAAAGGAAGATGTGGTCACGGAACTAGCATGTTTTCCCTGGACTATTATGCCCTGACCACTGTGTTAGACCCTGTAATGTACATTATCTCCTATGTTTCACATGACAGCGTTTTCAAGGAGGTATAACTATCTCCACTTTTCAGAAGATGCAACTGAGGTTCAAAGTGCTTGAGTAACTTGGCTAGGGTCACACAGTGACTGACTGAGCTCTGCAGCATCCATTCCCCGCTTCCTTACCTGCCAGTGTCTGATACAGAATCTGGCACATAGCAGGTGCTCAGTACACATATGTAGCTACAGCTGAAGTTCCCCTCACTTCTTGAATGTCTATTCACTGACAAATTATCTATGAACAACTGTAAATGTTCTTGACAATTTTTTTCCCATATGTTAAACTTGATCATCTGATCAGTTCAGTTCAGTTGCTCAGTTGTCTCCAACTCTTTGAGACCCCATGAACTGCAGCACGCCAGGCCTCCCTTTCCATCACCAACTCCCGGAGTATACCCAAATCCATATCCATCGAGTCGGTGATGCCATCAAGCCATCTCATCCTCTGTCGTCCCCTTCTCCTCCTGCCCCCAATCCTTCCCAGCGTCAGGGTCTTTTCCAATGAGTCAACTCTCCGCATGAGGTGGCCAAAGTATTGGAGTTTCAGCTTCAACATCAGTCCTTCCAATGAACACCCAGGACTGATCTCCTTTAGGATGGACTTGTTGGATCTCCGATATGCACTAGTTAATCATGGAGGAAACTAACCTTTTTCAACACTTAGAAAAATTGCTGTGTTAAGGTCAATAGATACAGGCAGTATATAATAGGATATGGAAGAAAGATGTTTGATGTGGGGGTTAAGATCATCTGCAACTGAAAGACAATTTATAAATACAGATCAAGGGCTTTCCTACTAGTCTGATGGTTAGGACTCTGCTTTCATTGCCGAGGCCTGGGTTCAATCCCTGGTGGGGAATTAAGGTTTTGCAAGCCATGCAGCCTGGCCAAAAATGAAAGAAGAACAAAAGAACACAGACTATGATGTGGAAGAGCTGATCAAATTGGAAGCCCAGTGGTAATGCTGGTCGCCCATCTGATCTGGTAGACTAGGGGCCAGGGGCACTAGGTGTCACTTGAATTTTGACAGTGAGCGTCTGATGTCCTCAGATGCGTGGGCATCTAGGGCTTTACGTCTGCCAGTAGAGCAGTCCTGGTGACACCCTCCCACCTTCTCTCCTGCAGGACTCCGTCTTCTAGACCCTTCCTGCCCTGTGGCAAGGGGGAAAGCATCGGGCAGCTGGGTTGCCCTTTTTCAGTATGGCCTTTGGATAAATCAATCTTCCTAAACTCCTGTTTTTCTCAGTTGTCAAAATAGCCATAGGTTATTTGAGAGCGTGTACTGCCCTGATATCTCAGTGGTAAATAACCTGTCTGTCAATGCAGGAGATGTAGGCTTGTTCCTTGGGCCAGGAAGATCCCCTGGAGAAGGAAACAGCAACCCTCTCCAGTATTCTTGCCTGGGAAATCCCATGGACAAAGGAGCCTGGCGGGCTATAGGCCATGGGGTCGCAAAAGAGTTGGTGATGGCTTAACGACTAGACACCATTTAAGAATGAACATGGGAGTCAGTGGCTTAGCTTGGGGCCAGCATTTACCAAGTACTCAGTAAAGATAATTATTGGTAGTGTCAGTATCACACTCATTCATTCACATGTTTATTAAACAAGTATTAGAGGAACATATTCCTGGTGCCACTCTAGGTGCCAACACACCACAAGGAAAGTGCCTATATTGCTGAGGGTGGGTGCTAAACAAATGAGTATTGTGCAGCAGGCGATGAAAACCTAAAACAGGCAAAGGGATGGAGAGTGAGGGAAGGAGGTGCTGTTTCATAGTGTAGTCATGAGGAGACTCTGGGGCAGAGGCTGAAGAAGTCAGGGAATCAGGGCTGTGAAATTTGGGGGAACAGTGGAAGGAACAGAAAGTGCAAAGTCTCTGACACCAGGACAGGGTTGGTATGTTGGAGGATGAACAAGGATGCTGCCATGACTGGAAGGAAAGTGGTCCAAGAGGCTTTGGTCATCATTAAAAATTGTTAAATGGTGGCAAGAGATGAGACCAGAGAGTTGGGAGTTGGAGGAGCCCAGATCCTGTAGACCTTTCCAGGGCAAGTGCTGTGGCTTTTCAACAGAAAAGCTGTCTTAAAAAAGAGTGACACATCTCTCTTTCCACTCCTTTTCCCCACTTACCTTACTTTAAATTATTTTCAAATTTATTTTTAATTTTTCTGTTTTTAAATTTTGGGGGCCATGTCATTGCACAGCTTGTAGGATCTTAGTTCCCCAATCAGGGATTGAACCCAGGCCCCCTGAAGTCCTAATCACTGGGCTCCCAGGGAATTCCCTTCCTTTTTCTTTATGAAAAATTTCAAGCATATAGAGAAGATGAAAAATTATACAGAGAGCACCCGCATAACCAGAGAGTGGATTCTCTACTTCGCAATTTCATGTTTGCTTCATCACACATCTACCCATGTCCTCATCTCTTTCTCCATCTATCGATTCATCTTTTTGTTTTGTTGCATTTCCAAAGTTGCAGACATCCCATGACCTCATCCCCAAACACTTCGGTGTGCCTATCACTAAGCAGAGGTCAATATTTGTTTATATCTAAAGTGCATCATTCTTTGAATTTTGACAATTTTTGGCATACTTGTGCAGGCCCAGCCCCTATCAAGCTAGAGAGTATTATCACCCTGCTCCTCCCTCCTGCCCTGCCCCCAGGCAACCACTGTCCTGATTTTTCTCACCAGGTGAGTTTTGCCTATTCCAGAACTTTATATAAATGGAATCAGGCTGTATATGGTGATGCTCTTTTCACTCAGTGTATTGGGTTGGCCAAAAAGATTGTTCGGGTTTTCCATAGGATGTGAGGAAAAACTTGAACGAACTTTTTGCTCTACCCAATATTTGCAATTCATCCATGCTATAACTGCCCCCCCCATATATATATATATATATGCATCTCAGTAGTAGCTCAGACAGTAAAGCATCCATCTGCAATGCAGGAGGCCCAGGTTTGATCCTTGGGTTGGGAAGATCCCCTGGAGAAGGAAATGGCAACCCATTCCAGTATTCTTGCCTGGAGAATTCCATGGACAGGGAAGCCTGTTAGGTTACAGTCTGTGGGGTCACAAAGAGTCGGACATGACTGAGTGACTAACACACACACACACACACACACATATAAAATGTGGGGTTGCTGTTGTTGTTCAGTCGCTCAGTTGTGTTGGACTGTGACCCCGTGAACTGCAGCATGCCAGGTTTCCCTGCCCTTCACCATTTGTAAAGTTTGCTCAAATTATCGTCCATTGACTCAGTGATGCCATCCAGCCATCTCGTCCTCTATCGTCCCCATATAGTGGGGTAATATTTTTTGTGTGGATATACTGCAATTTATCCTTTCTCCTGTTGATGGACACCAGGGTAGCTGCTTTATATTTTAAAAAGCCCCTCTAGGAAATTCCCTAGTAGTCCAGTGGTTAAGATTTGATTTTTTCACTGCCTCGGCCCAGGTTCAGTCCCTGGCTGGGGAACTGAGATCCTGCAAACTATACCCCCTAAAATTAGAATAAAACAGAGTCAAATAAAATGAAAAGATCCCTTTGGCTGCAGGCTGGAGAACAGACTCTTAGGTGAAAAGGCAGAAACTAGTCCAGCTTGGAGGCCACCACCAATTGTTCAGGTAAAAGATAATAATTTGATGATGGCATTGTTTTGACCACTGTGTTAAGCTTTTTAGACACTTTATCTCTGTTAACAAACATCTTGGGGGCTTTGAAAACTCCCTTCCTCCTAGAGATAACTCATTCTTTCCCAAGGAAAGACATGATTGTTATGCTTCCCTTTCATATTCACTCATGTTAGTCACTTTAGTCAAAGGTTTCCTAAATCTTCTCAGTTACAAATTTGCAAAGAGAAACCCAGTAACTGGACTCTAGCAGTTAAGGCTCCAGGAAAGGGGATGAATTACAGAAGCTCCTCAAAGCCTAGGTCAAATGGGAAATGCCAAGAGAGAGATTAAAAGCTCTAAGTAGCTTTCCATCAAGGGGATTGGGATTGGGGTGGGGTTAGATGGAAAGTTCTAATAATAAACAGCTCACTGCTTTGAATGTTTACTACAAGCCAGACACTGTGTTCAGCACTTTCTATACATTTTCTTGCATCAGAGGCATGAGTTAGGAATGTCCCCATTTTATAGAGGAAAGCAAGGATTTAAGCCCATCGCAATCTGATTTTGGAGCCTGCATGCACCACTGTGTCTGGACCAATATCCTTTCCATTGGAAAAATGACTGAAATACATACAACTGAGCACATGGATTTTCTTTCCTTCCCAACAGAATGGACTGCATATCAGCCCGTATGTTTTCTGAAACCACCATAGAAAAGAACATCGTTGCTCAGCAGTAGGATGGCCAACTCTTCTGACTTTGCCTGGGACTTGCCCTACTTGAACTGGAGTAGTCACTTATCTTACTCATGAAGGATGGTCAGTGTTCATGGAGAATGTTTCCATTTGTGATCTGAACTGAGTAGTGAGAGCTTAATTGACTCTAAGATGGTGAGTTTACCCACCCTGGTTACTCTTTTAGTTCTGCTCTGCTCAGCCTTAGGACAATCTGTTTGGATAAGATCCACTGGGGTGAACTTTTATTGCTAATTAGCTGGTATTTGAGGACAGGCTGGTGGATATGTGTGCCTTCTGCTAGAGGACTGGGGATCATTCAGTGGTTCTTCAATATTAACATAGTGGCCCTGTGGCATGTGGGATCTTAGTTCTCTGAGCAAGGGTCTATTGCATTGGAAGGTGGATTCTCAATTACTGGACCACCAAGGAAGTACCTAGCTCCAAGCACTGAGTGCCTGATTTTTTATCTTCTCTACATAAAACAATGTCTCTTCTCTGTATGAAACAACACAGCTTTGCTTTTCCAACTCCGTTGCTAAGAGCTACATTGAAATTACAATTTTTTGAATTTGGATTAAGACATTGGCTTGCTAAATGTTCTGGAGCCTTCAAAACCTCATCCCTTTAATTCTTCTCACCTACTAACTAGATCATCAAAGAGAACTATTAAGTGCATCCAGTCTCCACCAGCTTCTAATGAAGACTCTAAATAATAGAACCACACCCAGGCTGAAGAAGGAAATGGCAACCCATTCCAGTATTCTTGCCTTGGAAATCTCATGGACTGTGGAACCAGGTGGGCTACATACAGTCCATGGGGTCGAAAGAGTTAGACATGACTGAGTGACTAAACCACTACCAACACCACATCAGGGCAGCCAGTTTCAGAGCCTTCTAGATCATGCATTCTGCACAAGGATGGAGGCAGATGACTCAGAGGTCCATGAGCACAATTTGAAAGAAAAAGAAAAAAATGAAGATTTCTAACTTGAGGTAGACTAAAGTTAGGGTGACTGATTTAGCCTAAACCTTTCCTTAGGATGAAAGCTTTTAGGTGTTCACCCATTGGCTCTTGTGCCTAAAAATGTCTTCCTTTCTAACCCTATTTCTTGCTTTTTTTCTTTGCTCCTGCATTGCATAGCATATGAGATCTTAGTTCCCTGACCAGGGATTGAACCCAGGCCCCCTGTGGTGGTAGTGCAGATTCTTAACCACTGGACCAGGAAGTAGGTCCCTCTAATCCTATTTCTTGACTTGTTCTTGGAGCTGTTGATTTGTCTCCACCATCTTAAAGTCTTGGATCTAGCTATCTTCCTCTCTTCTCCAGATTTCCACAGGAGCCTTCTGTCAGCTGTTTCTACTCTTCCCTCCGTACATCCACTTTTTCTGCAGCCCAACTGATCTGAAATGTGACTCTGATCACTACTCTCCTGCTCTCAACCCTGCCATGGATCCCCTGTGTGCCTAGGGTGATGCTCAAGTCCTTTCAGATCTGGCCATGTCTCCCTCTCCAAGCTTATTCTCTTGCCACTGGCTTGGCAAATATTTTCAAGAGTTCCTTAGCTATCTATTCCTTGCATCTAATTGATCTTAGTCCCTCTGACTCAGTTTCAGATTTTCCACTCTTGAATGCTCCATCTATTCAAGGATGTGAGCCTTCTGTGTGTTAATTACATCTCTGGAATTTGCCTTCCTTTGTCTCTCTGAGGCTGGTGCCCTGGTGTTGCCCTGAAGGTGCGTGGGTGAGATGACCTGGATTCCAGCATGGTGGCATGCCATCAAGAAATCCAGCCAAATGGTCTTCCCTGGTGGTTCAGTGGCTAAGACCCTGCTGTCCACTGTAGGGGACATGGGTTCAATCCCTGGTCAGGGAACTAAGATCCCACGGGCTGCATGGCACAGTCAAAATAAAAATAAAACAACAACAAAAAAGAGATTTTCAGACAGTAATCCTCTGATACTGCTGATCTTCCATTAGTAAAGCTCCACTGGTGTCCAAGGAAATTCTAGAGGCCAACTTACGACTAAATTAGGTTCTTAGGACCCAAAGAAGTGCCCATATTTATCCCTGCAATCGTGGCCTGCTCACCCATTGGCCATAGATGTCTTCAGCCCTTTGTCCACCACTGGCTAATGTCAGTTCAAGCTCAGACCACTTGGGAGACCAAATCACAGTCTTTATCTAACCTGTCTTGGCCTCCCACATCAGCCACTAGAAAAAGGAGTAGATATGGGGTCTTTGGGGGAAGTCAGCCGCCAGGTGGGACCCTCAGGACTTTATCATTGGGTTTTATACTGCCTTCTGTGACCTGTGTGGAGCCTCTGGAAGCTGTCCAGTGGACTTCCTGGCCCATGCAAACTCAGGTCCTGTTCAACCCATATGGAAGAAGAAGAACAGGGGAGGAAATAGGAGCCAATCTCACAAAGACAAAAGCAAAAGCAAAATGCCTTGGAGAGAAAAAAGAAAAAAAGGAACAAAGCTGACAACAATCTCAGCTTACCTTGTCCCTGAGCAAAAACTCAATTCATTTGGTTTCTGCTTGGAGATGTAACACAGTTTTCGACAGATGTGCTATGCATCCTGTTATTAGGGCTAAAAGAACTGTCTCAATATGATTGGGAAAATTACTATTTTAATATCCCCTTTCCTCCTTTAAGCCCTATGCATATTTTCCACTACAGAAGTATCTGGTTGCTCGCAGTTCAATATAAATGAATTCCACAGATTTTCTCTTCTTCCTCTAGTTTATGTGAATGGGTTGTTTGAGTTGGACTTCTGTTTGTATATGTGTGTGTGTATTTAATCTTTGCAAGGAAGAAAAAGGCAAAGCATCAAATCACAGGAAGAAAGAGGACAGAGAAAGACAAGAGACTCCTGTCTAGAAGCCAGGAACTAGGATAATTATGGGCATTTTTTTTTCAAAGTAACAATATTTCCTATTATTATCATCATTTTTGTGGCAGATGTTCTATGATTTTTGCATCCTTTCTAAACTTTATAAATCTGTGAGCTGATACTTATTTTTTGTTTACTTTACAGATGAGGAGATTGGTGATTAGCAAGATTACCATTTACCCAAGTTTTGGAAATTGATGGAGGCAGCCTTCAGATACAGGTATGTGTGACCCAGATCTGTGCAACGAACTGTATACAGCCGCTGTGAACCAACAGGACATACAGAATGGCCATTTACAGTTTTTCCTGCTTTTTCTTTTCTGTAAATCACCTTGATTTTTTTTTTCCCCCTTTGGAAATTGTGCCTCCTCTGCTCTGTGTCCAGATAATTTGGGTGAGGCTGACCCTCATCTCCTGGACCTTGGAGATGCATTCCTGAGACTCTTAATGAGGATGGGGAAAAAAATTGGAGCATCTTCTTGGCTGGGGTTGCTATTTTAGTAAGATGTTAGCTTGGAACTTCTGAGGGTCTTCTTGGCTACGGAGAGTCAAGAGTCTGCTTGGAAGAAAGTCAACTAAATGAGATGTGAGGCTGAGAGTTGCCGAGGCAAAGGCTTCGGTGTTTAGATCCAGCTCTGCCCAAGACTAGTTATCCACAGGTGGACTTTTGAGTCACAGAAGTTATTACATTCCTGTCCTTCTAAGATCTTGGAAAGGATAACTACATACCACCAGTGAGATGAGGCAAGGTGGGGCGGTGGTGATTGTGATGTTGTGATTCATGATAAGAAATACATATCTGGTCTTCAAGTTCCTGTTTCTGGCACAGAGCTCCTAAAACCCTTGGAATTTCCAAAGTGCTGAGAGCCGATAAATGTCTTTTGTTATGTGGATGAAGTGACTTGGAAGCACCTAAGGATGGGGGCTGATTGCCCGGAGATCCAGTCAGGGGATTAGAGGGTTGGAACTTGCAGTCCCACCCCTCAACCTCTGGAGAAGTGGGGAGGGGCTGGAGAGCGATACCAGTCTCCAGCGGTGGATGATTTAATCAGTCATGCTTGTGGGGACTTCCACAAGCATGGTCCAGTGGTTAAGACTTTGTCTTCCAATGCAGGGGATGTGGGTTCGACCCCTAGCCAGGGAGGTAAGATCACACATGCTCCAAAACATAAAACGGAGGCAATATTGTAACAAATTCAATAAAGACTTTAAAATGGTCCACATCAAAAAACAAACAGAAAGAATCTTGAAAAAAGTCATGGTTGTGTAATGAAGCCTCCATCAAAACCCCAAAATGAGGAGGTTCCAAGACCTTCCAGGATGGCAAACCCATGGATATTTAAGGAGAATGGCACCCTCAGGTTAAAGGTGTGCCCCTTCCCATGTGTCTTGCCCTGTGCCTCTCTTCCATCTGGTTATTCTTGAAACATATGTTTTTGCTTTTTTAAAAAAAAATCTTTAAAAATATTTATTTAGTTATTTGTGGTTAAAAATGTAAGGCTTGCAGGGTCTTAGTTCCCCGACCAGGGATTGAATCCATATCCCTTGCCGTGGAAGTGTGTAGTCCTAATTACCAGGGAGCTCCAGGGAATTCCCAGCCCAGCTAGTCTGCTGAAATTCTGAAGTCTACAGGTGCTGATGGCAGGAAGTGGCAAGTACATCCACCATGTCCCCATCCCTCTCTCTTTCTGTGGCCAGGCTAGACACCTGGTCAAGA
The DNA here is from genome assembly GCA_007570785.1 of Antilocapra americana. Taxonomy (NCBI): domain Eukaryota; kingdom Metazoa; phylum Chordata; class Mammalia; order Artiodactyla; family Antilocapridae; genus Antilocapra; species Antilocapra americana. Next base: position 1,529,478 of record ML663006.1, read on the forward strand.
GATCAGGTGCCAGTTTAAGGAGAGAGAGGGAAATTCAAAGTTTCGAGGTGCAGACGTTTTTGGAATCTCTCAGATGTCATATTGGGAACGTGGTTTCCCTCCCCCCCAACTTCGTTTCTAAAAGTGTCGAGATCTCCTGGCTCCTGTGGATGAGTTTGAAATAGGCCAGCTGTGGGCTACCCAGCTGACAGAGGCCACAGCTGGAGCAAGAACAGTGGCTGGGTTTCTTCCAGCTGCAAACAAAAGGGTCAACACCTTGAAGGGAAAAAAAAATGTCTAGGCATCAGCTGGTGGAAATGGTCCCAGAGTTCATAATCACTAAGAGGAAGGCAAGGTTTTTTTTTTTTTTTAATTGTTTTCATTGGCAGCTGTCTATGGATGATTCCGGTTGAAGCAGGTTTGGAGACTGAAACTCGGGCAGGTGTGAGTGTGTGTGTGTGTGTGTTTGTGTGTGTGTGCGCGCGTGTGCGCGTGAATACATGTGCATGCAAGGATGCACATGGTATTAATACAAAAGAAGGTAGAAGAAAGCTGGTTGTCTGTGAAAGCAAGCGTGGAAAAGGCCAGCAGCAAGAGAGGCAGATTTGTGTGTGTGTGTTGGCAGGGAGCTGAGGGCAATGACCATCCTCTCTGTGTGAAAGAGAAGAGTGGAGAGCAGGAGTTGCCCAGCAGAGAAAAACCATCTTTACTGTGTGTGCAAACACCGATCTATGAAGACGGAAAATCGTGGATGAAAGAGCAGGAAGGAACTCAAACGTGGGACAGCGGAAACCAGGCGGGGTGCGTGAGATTGCAGGAGACAGACCCGGAGCCAACGTACCACGAGAGAGGGCCCCATCGGCTCCCTCCTGGCCTTCCAGAAATAGTTTCCGGGAACTGTGGTCCTCTCCCGGCCCGGCTCTCGGGCCAGCGGGGAGATAAAGCTGCCCGCGTCGCTTGTCTTGGCGGCCTCTCAGCTGACACTGCTGACAGGCTGCTTTGATCTCGGGTTATCAGGGCCTAACCCTGTGCCCCGGGCCTGCTCTGCCAGCTCCCACCCGCCGCTCACCTCTGCAGAGGGCGTCCTGTAAGGTCAGGGTTGGCGGGGGGAGTGGCCCAGCCCTCATGCCCGGTTGGCCTTGGAGCCTTAGTGCTTGATGCAATAAGGGCACCATCTTTGTAGTCTCAGAGTCAGCGATGAAAAGAGGGCCCAACTGGGGGCAAGAAACATTTGAAGTGGAGCCACACGAAATGACACCCTGAATGCAGCCTGTCCCCCAGCCTCCTGGGTCTTCACTGCAAATGAGTGGTGACAGGAGAGAAAATAAAGGATCGGCTGCCCGAACACTTGCCTTCCTGTCTTAGGACTGCTGCTGAGTCACCAGGTGACCTTGGGCAGATCCCACCTCCATTTCCATACCCCCCTCTTGTAAAATGAAAGTGCTCTTATAAGCAGGGAAAGCTCTTTCAAATGCAATCAGGTGCAGAAATCCCAAAGCAGCTCACAGGAGATTGGGGGGGGGGGGGGGGGCAGGGGGCTGGATGCCAGGGGATGTGATGAACTGGCACCGTGACACTCAACTTTGTATTGACCTCTGCTGAATCTGCCTGCCTGTGCAGAAGCCGCAGGAGACTCAGGCTCGATCCCTGGGTCAGGAAGATACCTTGGCGAAGAAAATGGCAACCCACTCCAGTATTCTTGCTTGGAAAATCCCATGGACAGAGTAGCTTGGCAGGCTACAGTCCATGGGGTCGCGAAGAGTTGAAAACAACCGAGCACACACACATTGCTCTAGTCGGTGTGTTATTTCGTGTGATTATTTATTTATTTGTGGCTGTGCTGGGTCTTCATTGCCTCGTGCTGGCTTTTTTTCTAGTTGGGGTTAAGCAGGGGCTAGTAGCCATGCAGGGGGTGGCTTCTCTTGCTGTGGAGAATGGGCTCTAGAGTTCTAGCTCAGTACTTGTGGTGCCCCGGCTTGGTGGCCCCTAGGCATGTGGGATCTTCCCGGACCAAGAATGAAACCCAAGTCCCTTTCATTGGCAGGTGGATTCTGCACCACTGGACCACCAGGGAAGTCCTATTCTTTTTTTAACTTGTTTTTTTTTTTTTTCTTCTTTTCGGCCTGAAGGCATATGGAGCTTTCCCAGCCAGGGATTGAACCTCCTCCTCCTGGGTGGAGTCTTAACCTGGACCACTAGGGATGTCTCTAATGTTAGCATGTTAGATTCCTAGGGCTACAGTCACAAAGCACCACAAACTGGGGGGCTTAACACAGCAGAACATCATCGTCTCACAGTTCTGGAAGCCAGAAATCCACGATCAAGGTGTTGGCAGGGCCATGCTCCCTGAGAACTGTAGGGGAAGAATTCTTTATCACCTCTTCAGCTTCGGGTCCTTGGTTGGCATCTCTGGCACTCTATGACTTACGGGAGCATCATTCCTAGCGTCTATCTTTGCATGGTCTTCTTGCTGCGTCTCCTCACATTGTCTTTCCTCTGTATACATCTGTTTCCAAATTTCCTTTCCTTAAAAGTTGAGATATAAGTTGATGTATACTATAATGTTAGTTTCAGGTGGACTACAAAGTGATTTGACTTTTGCATACATTATGGATTTATCACTGTGATAAGTCTAGGGATCTGCACGCATACAAAGTTACTGCAATATCACTGACTATATTCCTTATGCTGTCTGTTACATCCTGTGACTTGTTTTAAAGCTGGAGGTTTGTACCTCTTCATCCTTTTCACCTCTGTTGCATCCATCCTACTCTAACCCCTCCCCTCTGGCGACCACCCGTTTGTTCTTTGCATCTGAGTCTTTTCAGTTTAAGGATCTTCAGTGGGGCCCGAGGGCTCTCTAGCTGTGAGCGTGGGCTCAGAATTTCCAGCGCTTGGACTTAGCTGCTCTGCAGCATGTGGGATCTTGTTCATTCCCTGACCTGTGAGCTGGAACCTGTGTCCTCTGCATTGGAAGGCAGATTCCTAACTACTGGACCCCCAGAGAAGTCCTGTTTTTGTTTTGTTTATATTTGTTTTGCCTTTTAGGTTCTACATGTGAATGACATCATACAGTGTTTTTCTTTCTTAGTCTGATGTGTTTCATTTGCCGTCATACCCTCTAGACTTATCCATGTTGTTGCAAATGGTAAGATTTAAAGTTTTTTTTTTTGCTGAGTAATATTTCTTGGTCTATATTTATATAGGTATATCCACCACATTTTCTTTATCCATTCATCCATCAGTGGACACTTAAGTTGCTTCCGTGTCTTGGCTATTGTAAATAATGCTGCTGAGCACATGGGTGTGCATATTTCTTTTCAACTTAGTGTTTTTCTTGTCTTCGTGCAGGTACACACGAAGTGAAATTGCTAGGTCATATGGTAGTTCTATTTTTAACTTTTGAGGGCCCCCCATACGGTTTTCCACAGCAGCTACCCCAATTTACAGTCCCACCAGAAGTGTACCAAATTTCCTTTTTCTGTAAGGACACCAGTCGTATTAGATTAGGGGTCCCTAAGGACCTTGGGCTTCCCTGGTGGTTCAGATGGTAAAGAATCTGCCTGCAATGCAGGAGACCCAGGTCTGATCCCTGGGTCAGGAAGATCCCCTGGAGAAGGGAAGGCTACCCATTTTAGTATTCTTGCCTGGAGAATTCCATGGACAGAGGAGCCTGGTAGGCTACAGTCTATGGGGCCGCAAGGAATTAGACATGACTGAGTGACTAATACTTTCACTTTTAAGGCCCTTACGTTAATCTGATCACCTCTGTAAAGATGGTATTTCCAAATCAGGTCACATTTTGAGACACTGGGGGTTAAGAACTCAACATATATTATTTTGGGGGGGGGTGAAGGGGTCACGATTCAACTCATACTACCCTCTTTACCTTTTCTACATTTCTGACTCATAGAGTCTGTGAAAGAAAGTGAAGTGAAAGTGAAAGTCACTCAGTTGTGTCCAATTCTCCAGGCCAGAATACTGGAGTGGGTAGCCTTTCCCTTCTCCAGGGGATCTTCCCAACCCAGGAATCTAACCAGGTCTCCACATTGCAGGCAGATTCTTTACCAGCTGAGCCTTAAGGGAAGCCCCATAGAGTCTGTGAACATAGTCAAATGGTGGTTGTTTGACATCACAGGTTGGGGTGATTTGTTACACAGCCGTGGTGACTGTAACAGGTGGTTAAACTGAAATAACCAGACGCTGGAGCAGTGCTATCTAAGTTCAGACTCCCCTTGACATCTTAATCCATTTGATTTACTTCTTGGGGCCTAGTTTTCTCATCATGAAAATGGAGTTTGATAGAAACAACATCTGTCAAATCCCTGCCATCACAGTCAGTTCTTGATAAAGGGTTCTTTTTTTTCTTTATTCTCTCTTCCTAAATGACTCTGAACCACAATGCTCTTGAGATTTTGGGAAACGTCTGAGTTTCTGAATTCTGTGGGAAACCCCTGGGTCCCAGGAACCAGATCCTTATTTCATGCCTACTTTGGATGAGGGAATGTGTTTCCTTGGCAAGCTCGATGTTTGGAACCCCTTCTCCACTCAGACTTTCAAGACAATTTAGTCTGAGCTAACCTTGGTTTCTTGTTACCGAAGAGAACCGAGGCTTATACAGAGGCCTTGCAGAATGCCTCCAACATCAAACAGCAACTACCCTACTGCGTTCTGAGACACTGAGCGTAAATAAATTAAAACCATACCCGCTCCCTTTCCCTGTAAGCGCACACACGTAATTTCATTACAAGACCGGAATGAAGTGCTGCAGGCAAAACGTGTTTGGGGCTTGGCTGAACCCAGAGTGCTCTGGGAGACAGGGATCTTTTCGGCAAACCGGAGGAAGGAACCTTATTCGCCTCTTTTTCTCCTCTCTGCCCACTGGGCAATCTGTTGGCATGGGGCTGGCATGAATGCGTTGGTTTCTGACCTTCAGAGGACCGTGGTAATATGGATTCTTTCTTTCACTTCCAGAAATTGTGGTGAAATGTACATAGCACAAATTTACCATTTAAATGATTTGTAAGTGTAGAATTTAGTGGCATTTAGTACTAAATTCACAACTTTTTTTTTTTTTTTTTTTCCCATTTTGTAGCTAGTGGGATCTTAGTTCCCTGACCAGGGATCAAACTCATGCTGCCCCCTGCAATGGCAGTACAGAGTCCTAACCACCAGACTGCCAGGGAAGTCCCTGATTTGCCTGTTTTGAATAGTTCATATAAATGGAGTTGTATAATATGTGACATTTTGTGCTTGGCTTCTTTCACTCATCAGCATATTTTCAAGCTTCATCCATGTTGGAGCATGGACTGGTGTTTCACTCCTTTTAAAGGATGAATACTATCCTGTTGTTTGGATATATACTGCATTTTGTTTATCCATTCATCCACTGATGGACATTTGGGTTGGTCCCACCTTTTGGCTATTCGAATAACACTGTATGAACAGTCATGTAAATGTGTGGACATTTACTTTCACTAGTCTTGGGTATTTACCTCAGAGTGGAATTGCTAGGTTATCTGGGCTTCCCCTGTGGCTCAGCGGTAAAGAGTCCACCCGCAGAGCAGGAACTGCAGGAGATGTGCGTTTGATCGCTGGGTCAGGGTGACCCCCTGGAGTAGGGAATGGCAACCCACTCCAGGATTCTTGCCTGCAGAATCCCATGGACAGGGGAGCCTGGTAGGTTACCGTTTATGAGGTCGCGAAGAGTCAGACAGGACTGAAATGACTTAGCACACACACACCACTGCACACAATGAAACCATTTAGCACAGAGTGTGGCACAGAGAGGTTAAGCAACTTTTCTGAGAACTCACAGCTAGCAAGAGACAAAGCCATGAAAATGCGACCTACCAAAGAGTTTTGAGCAGAGAAACAAAATTGTCGGATTTCCTTTCTTCTTTCTTACCTTTACTTTCTCCCACAGCATTTTCAAGCAGCAACTCTGGGTTGGGGAATGGTGGAATTAGGTAGATAGGAATTAGAGAGCAGAAAAAATCATGTCAGTGTTCTTGGAAGGGTTTCATTTCCCCTCATATGCTTGGACATGGACATTTGGGAGGCATGCGGATGAACTTGATGAGAACTACTCTCTTGCTAAATCGCTGGGCTGATTGATGAGGCTGGGGAAGGACTGGGGCTTGGACAGTGCAGTCTGATCGGACGGGCTTCATTGGGAGAGAGTGATGTCGCCAACACCCCGTTTTCCTCTGCCTGTTTATAGTTTCTCCTCTCAGGAGCCCCCGGAGTGTTGGAACATGCTCAGCCGTGTGGATTTTAGTGTGTGCATCTGAGGTGCACACAGAGGCCTGGGTTATTTCTATTGCCTCAGGGACAGGAAGGGGCAGGAGGATAGGGCTAAAAGGGTGGGTTTCTCCATTTAACATCTGAGCATTGATCCCCATCAAGACAGCCATCAGTCAGGACCTCTGCCCTGGTCTCCTGGCCTTGGCCTCCTCAGTCCGGTGAGGGAAACGGGCTGGATTGTCCTTGGTGACCTCAGCTATTACTAGTTGGCAAGCTTTTATTGATCACCTACTATATGCCTGCATAGTTCTGAGTACTGAGGAGTAAGCAAATAAGGTCCCTGCCTTTATACATACACACACAGACACACACACAGAGACACACACACACATTAAAGCTTCTCTGTAGCTCAGATGGTAAAGAATCTCAATGCATGCAGCCTGGGTTCCATCCCTGGGTCAGGAAGATCCCCTGGAGAAGGGAATGGCAACCTACTCCAGTATGCTTGCCTGAAGAATCCCATGAACGGAGGAGACTGGTGGGCTACAGTCCACGGGGTCACAAAGAGTCAGGCACAACTAAGTGACTCACACTACTACACACACACACACACACACACACACACACACATTTATTTATCTGGCTGCACTGGGTCTTAGTTGTAGCACCTGGGATCTAGTTCCCCAACCAGGGATCGAACCCAGGCCCCCTGCACTGGGAGCAGAGCCTTAGCCACTGGACCACCAAGGAAATCCCTGGTCCTAGCCTTCTGAATTCTCTTCTTGGGAGGAAGACCGACAGTCAACAAAGAGCTAGAGGGTGTTATCTGATGGTGGCATGTGTGCTGGGGGGATACAAGGAGCGGAGGATATGGGTGAGAGAAGGAAGATGCTAGTTTGCATCACAAGTAGGAACCTCTTCGCTGGTAGAATGATGCATCTTCAAATATGTCCACATCCTAAGCCCTAGAACCTGTGACTATGTCATCTTATGGGGTAAAAGGGACTTTGCAAAAGTGATTAAAATAAGCTAGGATGGAGGATCATCCCAGATTATCCAAGAGGGTCCAATGTAATTATAAGATCCTCATAAGAAAAGAGCAGGACGCTGAGAATCAGGGGAGGCAGGACAACGGAAGCAAGTCCAAGTGATGCAGAGTTGTGAGCCAAGGGGTGGGGGTAGTCTCTAGAGGCCAGAAAAGGCCAGGAAGCCAATCCTCTCGCCTAGTAGTCTCTAGAAGAAATGCAGCTTGGCCAACTCTTTGTAGACGTCTGAGCTCTAGAACAGGAAGGTAATAATCTGTGGGGTTTTAAGCCCCTGCTGCTGCTGTTTAGTTGCTAAGTTGTTTCTGACTCTTTGAGACCCCATGGACTATAGCCTGCCAGGCTCCTTTGTCCATGAGATTTCCCAGGCAAGAATGCTGGAGTAGGTTGCCAGTCCCTTCTCCAGGGGATCTTCCTGACCCAGGGATCGAACCTGAGTCTCCTGCACTGGCGTGTACATTCTTTCCCATATGAGTCACCACAGAAACCTATTAAGCCACTAAGTTTGTAGTAATTTGCTACAGCAGCCATGGGAAACCCAAGAGATTTGATTGAGGTATCCCCGAGATTCACTGGGGAAGAGCATTCCATTCTAGGTGGGAAGAACAGCAGGTGAAAAGGCCCTGAGGTGGGAGGTAGGATAGTGCATCAGTGTTATGACAGAGGCGACATACCATGGGGACACACAGGAGGGACCGTGTGTTTGCGAGTTCGTAACCATGGAAAACCTCAGAGCAGAGATGTATGCACTGAAACCACCAGGGCTGGAATAAGAATACTGGTTCTTGAATCCGACTGACCTGGGTTCAAATCCTGCCTCTGCCCCTTGTGATGCAGCTTTGGATAAGCCACTTTCCTTTCCACATCTCTGCTTCCTGACCTGTTGAAGAGGGTCAACAATATACATTATTGATTCTGTGTATAAAATAGATAACTGTTGAGAACTAATGTATGGCATGGTCTTCCCAGGTGGTGCAGTGCTAAAGAATCCACCTGCCAGTGCAGGAACTGCAGGAGACGCAGGTTTGATCCCGGGGTTGGGAAGATCCCCTGGAGTAGGAAATGGCAACCCGCTCCAGCATTCTTCCCTGGAAAATTCCATAGACAGAGGAACCTGACAGGCTATGTCCTTAGGGTCACAAAGAGTTGGGCATGACTGAGCAACTGAGTATGCATGCACTGTATAGCACAGGGAACTCTACTCAGTGTTCCATGTGACCTAAATAGGAGGGAAACCCCCAGAATAGGGTATATATATATGTATGTATACACGTAACTGATTAACTTCAATGTACGGTGAAACCAACACAACACTGTAAAGCAACTATATTGTTCAGTTTCTAAGTTGTGTCCAACTCTTTGCAACCCCATGGACGGCAGCCCGCCAGCCTTCCCTGTCCTTCACTTTCTCCCAGAGTTTGCTCAAACTCAGGTCCGTCAAGTCAGTGATGTCAGTGATGCGATCCAACCATCTCATCCTCTGTTGCCCCTTCTCCTGTCCTCAGTCTTTCCCAGCATCAGGGTCTTTTCCAATGAGTCAGCTCTTTGCATCAGGTGGCCAAAGTATTGGAGCCTTGGCCTCAGCATCAGTCTTTCCAGTGAATATCCAGAGGTGATTTCCTGTAGAAATTAATAATAATAAAAAAAGAATACACATACACACAAGGGCCAACAGTAATTCCAAGTGACATTGTCATAAGCTCATCTGTGAAAAATCTTCACCCCAGCCTGTGGCCCATTTCAGGTGCTTGGTATACATTTGGGATGGTGATGATGAGGATGGTGATGAGGAAGAGGGTGATGGGGAGGACAGTGATGAGGAGGATGGTGATTTTGATGCAGAATTGAGGTGGCATCCTGAGTGCAAGGAACAGCATGGGAAAAGGTCAGGAGGTGTGCCTACAGGCTGCCTTCCTGATACCATGATGAAATTGTTTTATTTATAATTTTTGGCTCCGCTGGGTCTTTGCTGCGGCACTCAGGGGCTTCTCTAGCTGTGGTGCTTAGGCTTAGCTGCCCCACAGTATATGGAACTTAGTTTCCCCCAGGGATCAGATCCATGTCCCCTGCATCGGAAGGTGGATTCTTAACCACTGGACCACCAAGGAAGTCCCCAAATCATTTTAGAATGCTTCTGCAGACTTCCCTTCTCTGCCTTCTCATCTGGTGTTGCTGACAGGGTCTGAGGCTGCTTTCACCCACCTTTCTGAAGAGAGAGGTTTCTGGCTGATGGTGTGATGGTCAGACCAGTTCTTGACTGCCCATTCTGCTGGTCCCTTGAGAAGAGGCAAGAGCCTGGGGAAAAAAAATCCCTGCACCCCAACCCCTCCTATGATCAGAGAGTCTCAGAAGGGAAGCAGAAAGAGGGGTTAGCTGATTAGGCTCTGCCTTTGTGGGGCGCCCCCTTCCCCTTGCCAACCTCTGCCAGCCTCCAGGGTGAGTTATAACTGTGGCTTTGCTCACCTGGAGGGCAGTTTGGGCCCTGGTAAAGGCCTATCAACTGTATGCAAAAAGATTTGCCTGAATCTCTCTTTCAGCCTTTTTACAGCCTTCTGGTTTCTCTAGGCAAATGCTGTGCTTTGATACCCACTTTCTCTACAGGCTATGTAAATATCCGTTTTGATGCACCCACGTGGTATGCAGGTGAATCAGGACCGGTTGGTTGTCTTGGTCTTTTCTGAGGAGGGTGGAGGGTCAAGATCGATCTGTAGATGGGCATTGGAGAGGATGACTCCATTTGGAGAAAGGGCAAGGTCAAGGGGGTTTAATACTCAAAGTGTGGTCCTTAGCCCAATAGCAATAGCCACCTGGGGAACCAGAATCTGCTTTTTAACAAGATTCCCAGGACTTGGGGGGCACATATTATAGTTTGAGAAGCACGGTGTGGACTAGTGGATCTCAGACTTCACTGTGGATTTAGAAATCCACAAAGAACTTTAAAAATATACCAATGCTCAGGTCCTGCCCCAGAGATTCTGATGTCATTGGTCTGAAATGATGTCCTAGTATGAGTATGTTTAAAAAGCTCTCCAGGGGATTTCCCTGGTGGTCCAGGGGCTAAGACCCCACACTCCCAATGCAGGGGGCCCGGGTTCGATCCCTGGGCTGGGAACTAAGATCTCACATGCTGCAGCTAAGACTTCCCAGGCTGCAGCTAAAGATCCCACATGCTGCAAGGAAGCTCAGAGATCCTGCAAGCTGCAACTAAGACCTGGCCAAATAAATAAAAATAAATATTAAAAAAAAAGAATAAAAAGCTCCCCAGGTAATTCCAGTGAAGGTCTCTGATTTTTACTTAGAACTGTGGTTCTTAAACATTTTCATGCTTCAGAAAAAGTTGGGGAACATCTTTAAATACAACCTCTGGGCCCCAGCCAGTGGTGGACTGGTCAGTGTTTAACAGCAGGCTCCCTGGGATGGGCATGGGGTCAGGAAGAAGTCCAGATCCACAGCCAATTCCTGTGGTATAAATATCCCCACTGTGGGCTTTTGTGATGCAGTGCACACTGACCCACTGGTCACACCCCCACCTCAAGTTTTTGACTCAGTAGGTCTGGGGTGGAACCTGAGAATCTGTATTTCTAACAAGTTCCCTATTCAACTTGGGTTACTGGGTTACTGTTCTCTTGGGACCCTGCTTTGAGAACCACATTAGATGAGAGGTTGGAAAGAGGGGGCATCTTGCAGGCCAATTCAGATCAACTTGTGGTGGGCACCCGGAGGGCTGTATTGAGTAGGATTCTGAGGCTGTGTGAGATTGAGAAAAAGTGATCTGTTCAGTTAATGTGCCCACCATGGGCATGTGACGGAGGCAGCGGCTGTCCCTGGATTTTCTGAGTGCTCCTTTGTAATTCCTTTATGAAAACAGAAAGGAGCGGGGAGTTAGATGGAGTTGCATTTCCTAAGGACGAGGGGAGATAAGAAGTGAAGCTCTGGACTTCCCTGGTGGTTCAGTGGTTAAGCCTTTGTGGTCCCACTGCAGGGGGCACAGGTTCAATACCTGGTCGGGGAATTAAGATCCCAGCATGCTGCATGGAGCAGCCAAAAAGAAAGTATTGAAGCTCAGTGTGTTCCAGGCTATCTCAATGATTAAGAGCAGTTTGGGGAGGTTTTCTTCCTGCACCACGCAACTTGTGGGATCTTAGTTCCCATACCGGGGATTGAACCTGTGCCCTTAGCAATGAAAGTGTGGAGTCTTAACCACTGGACTGCCAGGGGAATTCCCAAGAGCAGTATTCATGACTATCTGAGAAAGTATACATGGAAGATGAATATTAGCGCAATTCCCTGATTTTATGGAAATTATTTCAAAAAAGGGATGGTTTCTACTCAAACTGCACAGAGCTCATTTGTTTAGATATACTCAGGCTCTCAGATCTTGGAAAACATGGGAGACGACGTTTCAGAAGAAAATCACCTAGAGTTTTGAATGCCCCAGCCGAGGAAAGGAGAAGATTGGGCAGAAACAATAAAGGAAGTTTTGCCCACCCCAGTGATAGGGTCATGCTTAACTTCTATACGTTCCAGGAGCAGAGAGCTAGGAAAAAGACAAGTCAGGCACCCTGAAGGAGGGGGGCAGGATGCAAGATAAGAAATTCCGATTTCAATCTCCCTAACTTCCTCAGACCCCGGCTGTCTATAAACTGTATGCAAATGTGTTTGCTTTCCATTTTATTTCAATCAGAGTCACTCAGCTGTCAGGAGCTGTGTCAACATGTCAGTTGGGTGGAGGAAACAAGCGTTTTGAGTGGAAATATTTTGGATAAACAGACACAATGTTATGACAGATCTGAGCGGTTCAAACATGGGGTGGGGGAGGTGGAGACGGTGGAGAAGGAGAAGGGGGGTTAAAGCCACAGAAAGTAGATCTATTTACCCTGGCGCATGCACTGGAGGGTCAGCTGAAAACAAAATCGGTGTTTTATGAGTTGTGTTGTGTGTGTGTGTATTGGGGGTGGGGTGGGGGGGCCTCTTCTGTGGCATTAATACATTTTGTCAGTTGAAGAGTAAGGCCTGCTTGGTGGGTTACCAGGCACATTCTTCTCTAATGTCCCTGCTGATTCCACGGGAGGAAATCAGGCAAGAAAAAGAAAAGACAAACCCACCGGATTAACTTAATTAGCGATGGGGAGACCAGTTGCTTGGCTAAATCTAACAGCCTGTTCGAGAGCTGCCCTCCTTTTTGCTTCTCACTTGGATTCTTTTGCAAACGGAATTCAGAGGAGGGACAAAGAGATGCCCTTGCTTGTGGTCAGGGGTAGGGGTGGGGGTGGGGACATGCTCTGGGGAGAGGTGACCTGGGCATTAGGCCACGTGATGTATAGCTTTGAATTTAATTTTTGGAGTAAGTAATACTGTCGCCTGGTTCAGTAACCCAAAGTATAAAACAAGTATTCATAGAGATGTTCTTTTTTCTTTTCAGTCCATCCATTTTTCTCCCCATCTCTCAGCACCCCAATCTATACTCACACACACACACACACACAGATTATATTTTGTTGGTCTAGGCCTATTTTTAGTTCCCAAGTTTTGTCTAAAAAAGAATTCACATTTTCCTTAAACTAATGCTTACTGCTTATTGAGCACCTACTATGTGCTAAGCCTCACCTTGCCAGGTTGGAATGATTCACCCTAGGTTGGAGGTGAGGAGTCCCGAGGCTCAGAGAGATGAAGGGGTGAACCCAGAGCCACACAACCCCACAGCCCATGAGTAAGCTCGAACTTCACCCCGGATCTGTCTGGCTCCAGGTCTGTGCTTTTCCAGCTACTATCAAGTGCTCGACTGAACCTGTGGATGAGAGAGGGTGTGTGGCAAGGTAACTTTTGGAGGACTCGGGGAGCAGTCAGCCAACTCAGCTAGGCTGGACTCGTCCACCCCCGGGGTGAATCTGTCCAGGAAAGGGACCACGTGCTTGTCCAAATGTGGGACAAACTGGCAGCTGCCTCGGGGGTGTGCTTGGGAGAGGTTGGCAAGGCCCCCACCGCTCAAAAATGTCTCTCCCCGCCACCTGTCACATGGCCTCAAATTCCACCATCAGAGAGGTATGACTCTGGGCTTCAAGGAAAGAATTTTTGGGGTCAGGCTTTAAGCATAGACACTTCCCCCCAGAAAGGATTCCTCTATGCCCTTCTCTTAAAAGCCCCCTCCTAGCAGGGCAGCTGGCCCACTGCTTGGCATTGGAGGATGGTTTCAGGGTGCGGCTATCCTGGGAGGTGAGCAGGATAGCCAGGAGAGGAGAGGGGGGCAGTCAGGGTGGGTCCCAAGGCTGCTGGTCAACCAGCATACAGGGTCTGGGGCCGCTTGGAGACAAAGCTTCACACGTTTGCCCTGAGAGAGGCCCTCTGAAGGTCCCACCTGTCTCCTTGCCAGTCCTGACTGATGTGTTTCAGGCTGGAACCCTAAATAGTCAGGCCAGGAGCCGGGGAAGCCCGGAACTTGTCATGGGGTCGCAAAATGTCGCAGCTGCCATTCAGCCGGTCTTGAACTCCAATTAGTCACGTTCTTTCTTCCCCTTTTGTTCCATGATTACACCACCTGTAGGATTATTTTCTGAATATTTTCCTCTAAACTGACTCACTTGAAAAAAATAAAAAATAAACATCTATTTTAAGTCTAGCAAGCATGAGTTTCCTCACCAAGAAAGGATACAAATTGAAGCCCTCTGGCTTTTGTGTGACAAATGCAAGCATTTTTTTTTTTTCAAAGAAAACAAAACATTAGTGAAAACTTGAAAAAAAGGAAAACATTTATACACCCATCCTTTCATCTCTATCACTTATGGCTTGATTTGCTCCTTGTATTTTTTTTTTCCCAGAACATGTTAAAATAACAATGAATGCATAAAAATGAATTACTGCTCAGATATCTACCATAAATCATATGATCACAAGTATCATGTCTTGCCCAAATCTCTGATTGTACTGGAGAAACTGAGGTTCAGAGAAAGAAAACATACGTGGGAGGCAGGGGGTGGGACACAGCTGTCTGAGACCGTGTAAAGCCAAGAAGTAGGACTTCTTTGGTGGCTCAGTTGATAAAAGAATCTGCCTGCAATGCAGGAGACCCACATTCGATCCCTAGGTTGGGAAGATCTCCTGGAGAAGGGAATAGCAACTCACTTCAGTATTCTTACCTGGTGAATCCTGTGGACAGGGAAGCCCGTTGGGCCATAGTCCATGTGGTTGCAAAGAGTCAGACATGACTGAGTGACTAACACACAAATACACAAGGGCTAAGAAACCTCCTGGAAAGATGTAAAAAGAGCACTGGATGGGGAGGCAGAGGCCTAAAAGTAGAAGCAAATTCTGTTTCCTTTCTGGACTTATCCCCAGCTACGAAAGAGAAAGAATGGTATTACTTTGGGTTCTTCATCTGGGGGTCTAGCAAGAGTTGGGGTACCTAGGAATGAAGTCCCTGGAATTTGTTTTTTAATCCAGGTAAGATTCACATAACATAAAATGTTATTTATGTGTTTGGCTGTGTTGGGTCTTACTTGTGTCATGGGGACCTTTCACTGCAGTTTGCAGACTCTCTAGCTGTGGAATCAAGACTTTAGAGCTCAGGCTCAGTAGTTCTGGTGCATGGGCTTAGTTACCCTGTGGCATGTGGAACCCGGCCAGAGATCAAACCTGTGTGCCCTGCATCGGAAGGCAGATTCTTAATTGCTGGGCCACCGAGAAAGTCCCTAAAATTAACCATTTTCAAGCAAACAATGCGGTGACATTTAGTTCATTCAAAATGCTGCGCAACCATCACCTTGATCTAGTTCCAGCTATTTTCATAGCAAATATTTTCTAGCAGTCATGCCCCTTTGTCCCCTCCCCCCAGCCCCTGGAAAACGTCAGTCTGCCTTCTGTCTCTGTGGGTTTACTGCCTCTGGTTGTTTCTTAGAAATAGAATCATACAATATGTGGCTTTTTGTGGTTGGCTCCTTCCACGAAGCACCATGTTTTCAAGCTCCGTCCATGATGTAGAACACATTAGGACTTTATTTCTTTTATGACTGAATAATATTCTACTGTATGGATATACCTGTTGTTTATCCATTCATCAATTGGTGGCCATTTGGATTATTTCCACCTTTTGGCTACTGTGAATAATGCAGCTATAAACATTCGTGCATGGGTTTTTTTTTTTTTTTTAGACTGTTTTATTTTTGATGAGGGCCATTTCTAAAGTCTTTATTGAATTTGTTACAGTACTGCTTCTGTTCCACCTCTTGGCCTTTTGGACACGAGGCATGTGGGATCCCGGTTCCCTGACCAGAGATCGGACCTGCACTCCTTGAATTGAAAGGCAAAGTCCCAACCACTGGACCTCCAGGGAAGTCCCATGTGCAAGTTTTTGTGTGGACATTTGTCTTCATTTCTCTTGGGGATGTATACCTAGGAGTGAAATTGCTGTATTGTGTGGTAACTCTGTTTAGCTTTGTGAGAATAGCCCTTGAACCTTTTGTGTATGTGTTTGAGCCTGTGCCTTTAAGGAGATGGCGTTTGAACAGATTCTCAAGAAAAGGTAGTGTTATTCGCTCAGTTGAGTCTGACTCTTTGTGACTCCATGAACTGTAGCCTGCCAGGCTCCTCTGTCCATGGAATTCTCCAGGCAAGAATACTGGAGTGGATTGCCATGCCCTTCTCCAGGGGTTTTCTTGACCTAGAGATCAAACCTGCATCTCCCGCACCGTAGGCAGATTCTTTACGATCTGAGCCACGGGGGAAGCCAAGAAAAGGTTCGCAGCCTAGAAAATGATGACTTCCCTACATCCCCCCAAGATCTCTTCCAGCTTTAAGATCCTCCCATTCTTGACTCCCACCTCCGAGAAGACTTATCTTCCTTCTCATCTGTGTCACGTCCTTTAACCAGCCTTCTCTATGCCAGGCACTGGGCTGGGCATGAGAGATCTGGTTGAAAGGGCTTCTATCTGCCAGGGTCTAGAGATGGGAGAGATGGGGCCAGGGAGACTTCCTGGAAGAGGAGGCACTAGCTGAATCTCGAAGGTTGCCTGAGAGCCAGGAGGGCTGAGAGGTGGGAAGGGTATTTCTGAGCGAAGAGACAACACTTCCCAGTGCCCTTGGCAGGGGGCGGAGCTGGCTGGAGTGCCCTTTCCTTCCTCTGGCGGCTCAGAGATGCTGGAAACACAGATGGTTGGAAACCCTGTCTCCTCGACCCACCCGCTCATCAGTGGGGGCAGATGCAGCCCATTATTCTGATTGCCGCTGAAGGCAGTGGCGGTGGCCCAGGGCACGTCTGAGGATCACTCAGGGCCCCGGGAAAGCGGGGGGCCCTGGCAGAGGGTCTGCCCCCCACCCCCGCAATCCTAGAGGCAGGTGTTCCGAAAGCTTCCCACACAGGCCTGCCAAGATCGTCCTCCCGCTATGCAGCACACGCACGCAGGCGTGCTATTTCATCTCCGGGGCCTCTCTCTCTGAGCAGCTGGCAGGGTCACCGAGGCATTTGCGGGTGGCCCGTGGGATGGAGTCTGGAGGCCTTGGCTGACCCGCCACCCTGGGGCCCGGCGCTCCTCCTGCTGCCGCTGTGCCCGGTTGTAGATTTTTCTGGGCACCTTCTTGGTGGAGGGCGGGCAGGATCTGGTTTCACAGCACATTTGGAGGGACACATCCACGAGGAGCTTTGCTGGATGCCTGGCCCTGTGAAGAGCCGGTGGTTAACGTGTTATTTATGGCGCCCTCCTGACTCTGGTCTCATGTTAAGCTTTTGGGTGGGGCACGATGCCTCTGCCAGTCAATCAACCAACTGGACCGAGGAGCTGATAAACCAGAGTCAACCTGCTAGTTTTATGCAGGGTTCGTGTATTCTTCTAGAAGCTTCAGGAAATGGGCTCTTCTGTATCTTTTTGGGTAGTCTGAATGTCTGTTGCTTTACTGGTGGGGCTTTTCATGGGGTTTGTTATTATGGAAATTTTTATTAAAAATTTTTTTTTTATTCTAGATTGGAGCAGAGTTAATTAACAATGATATATTAGTTATAGGTGTGCAGCAAGGTGATATAATGATACCCATTCTTATGGATCTTAAAAAAACTTATTTTTAGTATTTATTTATTTGGCTGCACTGGGTCTTAGTTGACCATTGCAGGATCTTAGTTGCTCTGAACCTGTGTCCTCTGCACTGTACAGTGGATTCTTAATCACTGGATCCCAGGGAAATCCCTAAGTTTATTGTTATTTCTTTTAATGTAACGATGGTAAAAAACTGTAACCTAAGATTTGTAGTCTTCACCATTTTTAAGTGTGTTAAATGTTGCCATCTTAACCATTTTTGGTAGGATTCAATACATTCACTCTGTGGTGCCACAGTTCTCCAAAACTCTTTTCGTCTTGCAAAACGGAAACTGTTCTCATTAAACTCTAGCTTTCCGTTTCTTGACCCCCCCCTTCCCCCCACCAACCCCTGGCACCCACCTTTCTATCTCCATGAATTAGAATACACTAGCAACCTCATATAAGTGGGATCATACAGTATTTGTCCTTTTGTGTCTGGTTTATTTCATTTAGAATAATGTCCTCAAGGTTCATCCATGTTTTACCACATGACAGGATTTCCTTATTTTTAAGGCTGAGTCATATTCTATTCTATGGAATGACCACATATTGTTTGTCTATTTATCCATCCGTGGACATTTGGGTTGCTTCCATATTTTGGCTGTTGTGAATAGTGTTGTTGCTATGAACATGGGTCTGGAAACGGTGAAGTCTTATTATTTTTTTAATTAAAAATTTAGCTACACAGTTAATAAAATTAACAACACTTCCTATAAAATTAAACCAATACATATGACTAAAGTCCTTCTAGCTATTTTCCCCAACCTTCCCACCCCAATGATAAGTTCACTGATATCAGTTTATACATTTTCACTTATTTATCTATACACACATGCATATATGTGTGTGCATACATGTATATCTTTAGAAAAAGATATATGTGCAGTTAATTTTGCTAGTATGTGGCATATGCAGTCCTAAAATCTTGTACTATGAAAAAATTACACAATAAATCCCCCAAGAGCTTATGAGAAAAATAAAGCTAAGGAGGCAACACTCTAAACTTTGTCAGTAACACATTAAAAAAAGAAACTAATAAAAACAATAGCATAGTTTTACACATGTTAAATGGTTAAGAAATACCTAAAAAAAAAAAAAAAGAGAAATACGTAAATGCTATAATAACTATGGAATTCGACTTTGGCAAAGTCCTGAACTTGTCTTGTGGAAGTGGTGCCAGAAAGGCTGCAGCTTATGAATTCTTGTGAATGGGGAGAAAGAGGTTGTCTGAAATTAGAAATTTGTAACCCAGGTGTGGCTAGGTGTGGCTCACAACACACACTACACACAGAGGCAGCTGGAAGAGGTTGTGGAGTGTCTGTTTGGTGTGTTCCTGTGTGGTCAGTTCAGCTGGGTGCAATTTTCTGCATTGACCCAGTGTTTCTTGTGGATGAAATCATGCGTGAGCAAACACAAAATTTAGTTCTGCTCAGACTGTTCCCAAATATATCAATCACGATGGAACAAATTTATGTTTTCAAAACAAGAGCAACTGGCTACACACACAGAGAGAGAAAATAAATGGAGCTTTTGGAGTGTGTGTGTGTTTGCATAAATTGATTCATATTAGATGTATAACTATGCAACTTTTTTTTTTTTGCTTAACAATATCCCTAAGAAATTTTCCATATTAGTAATGCAGACTTGTCATGTTTTTGCTGCTGTATAGAGTTCCATGGAATGAATAATCCCATTTAGGTCGTCCCCTAAGGATGGTCATGTAAGTAATTATATTGTAGTCAAATGCGCAGAGCAGAATTTAGCATTTAAATTATTTTAAAGTATACAGTTCAGTGGCAGTAAGTACCCTCACATGTAACCATCCATTTCCAGGACTTTTTTTTAATCACCCCACCCTGAAACTCTGTATTCATTAAGTAATAACTTCTTGAGTTCAAATCCTGGGCCAACACCTATGGCTGAGTGACTCTGGGCAGTTTTTTTTCCTCTCTGGGCCTCTCTTTTCTCACTGTAAATTGAAAGCAATAGTACATAGCTCTCAGATTTGGACTGACGATTGCATGACGTGGTATGGGTCATATGCCCAACTTCTTCCTTGGCATACTGTAGGTTCTGGAAAAACAGCTCCTGTTGTCATGTGAAGTCGACTAGATATCCCATCCTGCTTTGCTGTGGTTTGCCTGACATCCGGGTCCTACACATGGTGGGGGTGATGACACGTCATGGCTTGCTGGGATCCAGAGCAGAGGGAAGGTGGAGTCTGGAGAGCTTCCTAGTGGACAAGACCTTCGCCCATGCCACTCTTCCAGCTATTCTTCTAGATGGAAGTTCCAGGCCCCTCTCTGCTCATCCCCTGCCCCAATCCAGGGCCCAGGCCAGCCCTTGGGACTCTAGGGAGTGACCCATTTTTCAGCTACGGTCAGTGCCAGCCTGCCCGCTGGGGCTGCCAGTTGCAATGTGCACGGTAGCGAGTGGATTGAGGTCATGGAGCAGATGGCAGTAACTTTCAGTTGAGATCTGCCAGCCTGCATTGGAACCAGTGACCCGTAGGGGTAAATGCATGTGCGTGGTCCCTTTCCCGCTTCAGTCTGTAACTCTGGGACCCTGTCCCTTTCCAGCACCTGTTCAGGCTTCTCCCCAGGGTCCAGGAGTGTCCTCTTAGATTTTGTGGACTCCTAGGAACATGAGGGAAAGTCATATTCTTGCAGGCAGTAGATAAGTCTCAACCTCTACAGTGCCTGAATCCTTCCTTTCACAGGGATCTCAAAGCACCTGGGTCTCTTCATGGGATTAATCTGATGTTATCCTTGGGGGGGTGTTAATCATTAATCCAACTTTATAGATGGGGAAATAGAGGCAGGAGGAGGATGGCCCAGGAACCTGTAATGCCTCTGAATCAGAAAGGATTTACTGCAGCTGTTTGGTTCACAGAGCTCTTGGAGAATCTGGAGGAAGCTAGGGGTCCTATAGACTCAGATATATAGATATGTCTCACTCTTTTTATTTTAAAAAATCTATTTATTTGACTGCACTGGGTCTTAGTTGTGGCATATGGGATATTTAGGTACAGCATGTGGGATCTAGCTCCCTGACCAGGGATCAAACCTGGGCCCCCTGCACTGGGAGCCCAGAGTTTTAGCCTCTGAGCCACCTGGAGAGCCCCATGTCTTACTCTTTATCTCCAGAACCTAAAGCAGCACTGGGCATACTGTGGGTGCTCAAAGTAAAGTATTTGTTGAGTGAATGAGTGAATTGATGAGCCATGGCTGAATACCTCCAGCTTGAGGCAGTTAAAACACTAAAAGAGAAAGAAGCATTTTCTTATGTTCTTAATCTTAAGGAAGTTAGCTGTTTCCATTCTACAGATGGGAAAACTGAGTTGTAGTTCTCAGGAGGTGGGAGGTCTTCCTTAACAACTCCAGGCAGTACAATGCCACACGGGATCTTAGTTCCCCAACCAGGGATGGAATCCAAGCCCCCCTGCAGTGGAAACTCAGTCTTTACCTCTGGACCACCAGTGGTCCCAGCAGTGCCACTTTTAAGACAGAATGTTCCCAACAGACGTGGCAGCATTGGGACAAGTGATGGAGGAATTTGTAGTTGAGAACAATCAAAACTGGAAGAAAATTGCCAGTATTTGCTGAATCTGTACCAAGATACCTTCTTTTAAGCCCTCACAGCCTCGAAAATGCTGTTTCTCTTAGGGCTGATAGAATCTGATCACACCGTGTCCTTGAGAAAAATGTGTGATGTCTCTATAGCAGATAGAAGCTGGAAGGTCCTTGGAGAAGCCAAAGAGCTGAACCCATTAGAGAGAGCAAGAGGGGAGGGAAGAGCATAGGACAAGATTTCCCTAGTGGTGGTTTTTCTGCTCTTTCTTGACCTCAGCTGCTGCTTAGGAATCTTCATGGGTCAGGAGATGGTGTGTGAGGACAGGGCCAGAAGGTGCGGAACATGGTAGAAGGAACTTTAGACTTGATGTCTCATTTCTGACTTGGTCACCCCCCGAGCTGAGGTTTAGTTTCTTGACCCATAGGTCAAGAACAAAGCAAGAATTCTGCTCCACTGCCCTCGCCCCCACCAAAAAATAGCAAAAGAGCTTTCCTGGTTGTCCAGTGGTTAAGACTCTGTGCTTCCACTGTAGGGGGCATGGTTTGGATTCCTGGTCAGGGAAGTTCCATGTGTCTCATAGTACAGCCAAAAAAGAAAAGCAAAAAAAAAGAATGAGGCAATAGCCTTGAATCTTCAGAGTGGTTACCATAACGATATATTACATGTTGTTGTCGTTCAGTCCCTCATTTGTGTCTGAATCTTTGCTACCCCAAGGACTGAAGCACACCAGGCTTCCTTGTCCTTCACTATCTTCTGGAGTTTGCCCAAACTCATGTCCATTTAGTCAATGATGCCATCCAACTATCTCATCCTCTGTTGTCTCCTTCTCCTCCTGCCCTCAATCTTTCCCAGCATCAGGGTCTTTCCCAATGAGTCCACTCTTTGCATCTGGTGGCCAAAGTACTGGAGCTTCAGCTTCAGCATCAGTCCTCCCAATGGATATTCAGGTTGAATATTCAGATTTCCTTTAGGGTTGACTGGTTTGATCTCCCTGCTGTCTACAGGATTCTCAAGAGTCTTCACCAGCACCACAGTCTTCTAAAGCACCAATTCTTCAGCTCTCAGCCTTCTTTATGGTCCAACTCTCACATTCATACAGAAAGCTGTATATTATGTGCATAGTACGATAAATATAATTAACACTACTGTGTATTCCATATGAAAGTTAAGAGAGTAACTCCTAAGAGTTCTCATCACAAGGGAAAAAATTGTTTTTCTATTTCTTTAATTTTGTATCCATATGAAATGATGGATCTTCACTAAACATTATGGTGATGATTATTTTATAGAGTATGTAATGTCAAAATGTGCTGTACACCTTAAACTTATACAGTACTTATGTCAATTATATATCAATAAAACTGGAAGGGAAAAAATATACCCCAGTATATTACATACCAAGTGGGGAAAGTTCTTGGCAAGTAGTAGGTATACAACTTCCGCTAGTCCAGGGACATTGTGATGGTGAACAGGGTTGGGGGCATTAGTGGTTATGACCATGAGGTTTTCTTTAGGGTGCAGTAGAGGGGGCTCTTAAGAGCCATCCTCCCGGTGAAGGCCCAGCCAACTGGTAATGGAAGGACTAATGACAGCACTGATTAATCACAGCTTGGCTTTGCGGCAACACTTTCATGTTGAAGAATCCTCAGGCTTTCTCCAGCTACTGGCTAAAGCTGGGAGCTTACCCACCTCTGCCCTAATAGTACTAGTTCTTTTTTTTTTTTTTTTTTTATAGATTACCTTTCATCCTGGCATCAGGCAGAACTTAATAATCATGGTCTCTGGCTCCAGCTCTGCCCGAGCCTGTGGTTTAGGGACCATGTTGTTAACATTAATTTTCTTTTATTTTTTTCCTGCCCCAGGGGAGAAACTATGGCACCAGAGAAGAAGGGGACTTACAGTCTAGCCCTCCTTGAATCTGCTCTTTGGATACCAAGGCAGCTAATCTAACCCATAGGTGCCCTCCAGGGAGAAGTGACCTGGTTAGACAGCCAATTGCCCATTTGTGGTACATACATCAGCTACATACATCATGATGACTGGGTTTTTTTTTTTTTTAAGAGGTTGAAATGACTTAATTAATTGCTTACCTGTTGATTGATCTTTGTCCTTATGGTAGATATAAAACTCCGTGAGAGGGACTTTCCTAGTGGTCCAGTGGTTAAGAATCCACTTTGCAATGCAGGAGACTCGGGTTCAATCCTTGGCTGGTGAACTAAGATCCCACATGCCTTGGAGAAACGAAGCCCCACGGTGCAACTACTGAAGCCAGAGAGCCACAGCTAGAGAGACCATGCGCCCCAAGGAAAGATCTCGCACTGTGCCATGAAGATCCCACGTACCACAACTAAGGCCCACTGCAACCAAATAAATAAATATAACTATCAAAAAAGAAAATCAAATAAAGTTCCATGAGATCAGGGACCTCATTTCTCTTGTTCACTTCTAGGTGCCCTGCACCCAGAACAGTGACCAGCACATAACAGGTATTTAATGAGTTCCTGGATTCATGAACAAATCAATGTCATTTAGACCTTGCTCCGGGCCAACCTATTGACCATGGAGAGGCTTCAAGGAGGAGATGGGCAGTGAAGGATGAGCTCTCCAGTGAGACAGAGACAGTCATCCTGGGCAGATCATAAAGCAGATCTAAAGATGTGGAGGAAGGACTTCCCTGGTGTTCAGTGATTAAGAATCTGCTTGCCAGTGCAGGGGACAAGGGTTTGATTCCTGGTTTAGGAAGATTCCATATACTGAGCAGAAACAAAGCCTGCGTGCCGAAACTGCTGAAGCCCCCCAACTCTAGAGCCTGTGCTCGGCAACAAGAGAGGCCATCACGATGAGAAGCCTGCACACCACAATGAAGAGTAGCCCCTGTTGACTGCAACTAGAGAAAGTTCGCATGCAGCAACAAGACCCAGGGCAGCCCAAAATCAAGAACTAAATACGCTTAACAAACAAACAAGCAAACAAAAACTAACCAGTTGTCTCCAACCTTCATAAAACTTTCCTCTTTCTCTCCAAGTGGAGTTTCACACTTGCCTCATCTCAGTAGCCACTTGCTCACATCATTTCTTCTTTCCCCTTTCATGCTGGATTTTTAAACAATGGTTGGCAACTTTTCCAAATTTCATTGTCTTTCAAAAAATATATTTTGTGTGAACTTTTCAGGCACCTAATCCATAAGCATTTAATGAAAAATAAAAAACATCTTTACCTTTCATTTCTTGGAGCCGAGCTCCAAGGTCATTGACTGAACACCTCTCTACCATGCAGCATGGTGGAAAGAGATGGGATTAGCAAATTCTGGCCTTTGTTTGATGTTTGACTTTAGGCAGGTTCATTTTCCTCCCTAGGTCTCAGTTCCTCTCTCTGTAAAAAAAAGGAATTGGGTCATCGTTGGTTTTCTTAAGTGTGTTTTATGGAATGTTTATTCTGGTAGATACTCTATCAAAAAATGGAGGAGGTTGTTGGTCTCATATATTGAGCAAAACAGTGCATCCTCTATTCCCTCACTGAAGATTGATAAAGATCATTTGTGCATTATAGGCTCTGAGAGATGCTATAGTTAAGGTTGTTGTTTAGTCACTCAGTCATGTCTGACTCTGCTACCCCACAGACTATAGCCCACTAGGCTCCTCTGTCCATGGGATTTCCCAGGCAAGAATACTGGAGTGGGTTGCCATTTCCTTCTCCAGAGGACCTTCCTCACCCAGGGATCAAACTCATGTCTCCTGCTTTGGCACGCATTGGCATGTGGATTCATTTTTTAAGTCACTGTTACTCCAGTGATGGGACAGATAGAATCAATGATGATAGAATTCTGAAATCTTACAGGACTCTGGCTTAGAGATTCTCTGGATTTGTCTAGAGCATTCTTTAGAACCACCTGAGGTTCCAGGAGCAGTTGCACGAGTTGGTTGAGTCTTTTGACTGCATTTTCCACAGGGAATAGACTGACCTTGGGGATCTCGGTCTCTCCCCAGACCCCTCAAACTCACCACCAACTGCCAAGAACATCTAGGCTCAAGAAGGAAGGTGCAGTTATCTCACATAGTCCCATTCCAGGATGTCCTGATCTCCCTCTTTGCATCTCAAATATGAATGTCCTTATCACCCCAGGTCTTCTCAGGTTATGATTCTGCCTCCCCCATCCCTCCGTGACAGTGAGAGGTCATGTTCCAAAGTGAAGTTTTCTCTGACAGAGCTCCACCCTGACACCCCATCCATATTATTCCCAACATCTGATAAGAGCTTTCCTTTCACAGACCCCTCAATCTCCAAGCTGTTACATGGAAAATGATTCCATGGTGAATCACGTTGGAATGATAAAGAAAATCCAACACATTTAAACTTTTACAAGATGTTTTGGAGACTTTACTGTGCTCATGCCTCATGTGTATCTCTAAGGGGGTGTCAAGAAGGCAGTGTTGATCATGGAGCGTTTCCCTCCCTCATAGAGTAACAAAAAGCACTAGGTTCATAAATGTCTATTTTTGGAAATTCTGCCTTCTTAGGTTTCTTTAAATCTCTAATGCCTGTTTCTTTTGTCTTTACTCTTTTTTTATCCATCAGTACAACTTGCTGAGGCTCAGGAAGTCTCATAATCCTGTTTTATTGATGTCTTCTTCACAGGGCTATTTGTTCACAAAATCACTTATTTGTTTGTGTTTTTGCTGTGTCACACATGTGGGATCTTGGTTCCCCGACCAGGGATTGCCCCCTGTAGTAGAAACTCAGAGTCCTAACCACTGAACTAGCAGACAGTTCCCAAAACCACTTTTTAAGTGTGTCTTCAGTGAGTCAAGTTCAAGACTACTTATTCACTGTGTTGTATACCTATCAACTTCTCCATCTATCTTTGATCTATCATTTGATCCATAGCCATGTATTATGTAAATATCTTTCTTCTTTGGAGAAATCCCCAAATAGGTGGTAGAC
Source organism: Antilocapra americana (assembly GCA_007570785.1). Lineage (NCBI taxonomy): Eukaryota > Metazoa > Chordata > Mammalia > Artiodactyla > Antilocapridae > Antilocapra > Antilocapra americana. The sequence goes on from ML663006.1 coordinate 1,555,321, forward strand.
AGCTCCTGTCTCCCTCTGCACAAATCAAGGGGAGAGGATTTCTTGTCTCCATTCCCTAGAAACTAGGATGTGCCAAGAGGTTAGTGCTGGGCCTAATAAATATCTGCCTAGGACAAAAATCTTGGAGCGGTGTTGAAACTGTTTAGTTGTTGTCCCGGGGGCAGTGAGCAGCGGTGGTGATGAGAAGAGTAGGGCTCTTGCTGTGCTGAAGCGCTGGAATTTCAGCCTCCTAGCCTCCTTTGTCTCTTGCCCACTACTCTTCTTGCAGATTCTATGAGTGACCCACTATCCTGAATATTTATTTTCTGCTTCAGTTGGAGTTAGTTGTTGGGAACCAAGCCTCCTGACCACTCTTGTTAGATCCTTGCATCTCTCCATCTGTCCATCAGTTATTCATCTATTCCTCTAACATGAAAGACAGTGAGCTAGGAACTGGTGTTATGCAAAGGTGCAAAGGTGAATAAATCGACAGGAACAGGAAACAGCAGCAAATGGATGCCCTATTTAAACAAGGGAATTTGAAGAGAGAATTTCACAAAGGAACAGTGAACAAAGGCTATGTTTAGGAAAAGGAATGGTTTGGTACCCTGGAATTGGACATATTACCACTCCTAGGCATGAAGGGGTGAGGGAAGGCAAGCCATTTTCAGAGTCTAGTGACAGCATGTAGAGAGGCTTCCTGGCAGCAGCTGTGGCCTTGAGTGAGGGACATGGTCAACCTGTGATGACCTGGCATGGAAAGGACCAGAGAATAAATACCTTGTCCACACACACCGCCCTCCCTTTGATCTCATGCCAGAGCCAGAGAAAACACTGAGTTGGCCCATACGGGTCAGCCTTCTGGGCACAGAGCAGGTGGGAGAAAGGTAGAGGGTAGATCTGGATGGCCAAACAGAAGACGCTGAGCTCAATGATGTCACTTTTCCTCTCAAATTTTTCTTGTAGATTCTTAGTTACCTGGTATCCAGAACATTTATTTTCTGCCTCCCTTAGGGTCAGTTGTTTGCAATCTGGCAGGTGCAAGTAAAGATCCTACGTGCCACGTCTAAGGCCTGGTACAGCCTAAATAAATACTAAAAAAAAAAAAAAGAGAGAGAGAGAGAGAGAATTTGGCAAGCATATCCATCCAAATATCATCCATCCATCCACCCATCCACTCATCCATCCAAATATCCATCTAAACATCATCTATCCATCCATCCATCCAAACCATTCAATATATCCAAAATCCATTCATCCATCTATCTAACCATCCATCCATCCATCCATCCAAATATCTTATCTAAACATCATCTATCCATCCATCCATCCAAACCATCCAATATATCCAACATCCATCCATCTATCCATCCAACCATCCATTCACTCAAATGTCTATCCAAACCTCCATCCATCCACATGTCTATCCAAGCATCCATCCACCCATCCAATATATTCAACATCTAGCCGTCCATTCATTTACTACCAGTGAGTTTATACTACACTCAGATGAAAGTCAGAGTATTAATGGCCTATGAGACGTCCGTGACTTGCAGAACTCTGCTCCTCCATTGCCCATCTGTCTTAATCTCCCTCACTCTAATCCTAGTTTCCTCTGCTCTGGTCACACAGCTTGCCATGCCCTACTACAGGTAAGTCCTGCCTCAGCACCTTCATTCACGGTGTTCCCTCTTCCTGGAACACTATCCTTCCGTGTCCTCCTGGCTCCCTCCTTCCCTCCCTTCCTTCTCCCAGCTGCCCTGTCCACCTTGCATCAAATGGCACCCCCTCTCTACCACTCTCCCTTATTTTCCTTCTTAACACATTTCACTGTCTCACAGACTCGGTATTACTGGTCTTTGTTGTTTAATCGTGTATCCTCCACTCCCATCCCAAAACCTCTCAGTGGAATATAAATTCTACAGTGAAGGGATTTTTGAAGTTTTGTTTAATGCTGTGTCCCAGAGAATCCCTGCCACACAGAACATGTTTGATAAATATTTGTGGAATGTATCTCTATCTATCTATCTAAGTAAGTGGAAGTCCCTCAGTCGCGTCTGACTCTTTGTGACCCCATAGTCCATGGAATTCTCCAGGCTAGAACACTGGAGTGGGTAGCCTTTCCCTTCTCCAGGGCATCTTCCCTGGAAGATGAGCGTATATTCATTATATATATATATATATATATAAAATAGATAATCAACAAGGACCTACTCTGTAGCACAGGGAACTCGACTCAATACTCTGCAATAACCTGTATGGGGAATGAATCTGGAAAAGGAGAGATATATGAATATGTATAACTAAATCACTTTTGCTGTACCTCTGAAACTAACATCATGTAAATCAACTATATTCCAGTATAAAAAATATTTTTTAAATTTGTTGAATAAATGGATGCAGCTCTGTGAAAGTGTCAGATTTTCCAGGACCTCCCTGATGGTCCAGTGGCTAAGACTCTGTGTTCGCAAAGCAGGGACCCCCGGGTTTGATCTCTCATTAGGGAAATAGATCCTGCATGCTGCAACTAAGATCTGGCTGTGCTGCTGTGCTTCATGTCATGTCTCAGTCACGTCTAACTCTGTGACCCCATGAACTGTACCAGGCTCTTCTGCCCATGGATTTCTCCAGGCAAGAGTACGAGAGTGGGTAGCCATTCCCTTCTCCAGGGGATCTTCCCGACAGAGAGAGTGAACCTGAATCTCCTGCACTGCAGACAGATTCTTTACCATCTGAGCCACCTGGGAAGTCCTAAGATCCAGCAGAACCAAATACATATTAAAAAAAGAGAGAACGTTTCAGATGTGCTGTTGGAGGGGAATTCGGCCAATCTTTGAGAGTTACTGCAGACTCAGTGCATCGCTTGTGCTTGCCAGGCTGAAACTCGAGTGAGAATTAATATGCTCTTGTGCCCTTAGGAAGCGTCCTGAACTTTCCATGCATGCTGGGGACTTGGCCCCTAGTGACTCCTTGTCCTCCTTCGGAAAACCTGCGGGCAAGGGAGGGAAAAACTGAACACTTCACACATTGCATCTTCAAAGCACTTAATAAACGCTCAAGTCATTAATTCCCTCGGCTCTCTGGGAAACGGATTTTATTGTTTCTCTTCTGGCAACCGGGTGATGAGTGTGCTGGGGAATTCCATCGTTTTCCCAGGACCATGGAGCGAGCTGTAAGTGGTGCCAGAATGGCATTGGCATCCTCTGAGTTTCTGGCCGGGAGGCCTGCTGTCTCCTGTGGTGGGCAGAGGAGTGGAATCAGATGGGAAGCAGGACAGACTGCCTTAGAGGGTGTCCTCCTGTTTTTAGAGGATTATGGGAGCTGGGCGCCGCGAGGTTGCACAAATGGGAACGCACCTGGATCCATCTTGCCTCCAGGGTTCCAGGTCTAAGTCAAGGCTTAGCGTAAACTTTACAAAGCCTGAGTATATGAACTCTCCCAAAGCAGTGCTTGCATGCTATGTCACTTCAGTTGTGTCTGACTCTTTGCAACCCTATGGACTGTAGCCCGCCTGGCTCCATTCATGGGGTTTTCCAGGCAAGAATACTGGAGCAGGTTTCCATGCCCTCCTCAAGGGATCTTTCAGACCTAGGGATCGAACCTGCATCTCTTACATCTCCTGCATCGGCAGGCGGGTTCTTTACCACTTTACCGCTTCTGCAACCTGGGAAGCCCGAATCCCAGTGTAGACCATGACATGATGAAAACCAGATGCAGAACTGGCTTTTGTATGCCTGACTCATCAGAGTGCCTCCATAGACCTAACTCCTATGCTCCAGATTTTCCTTTATCTCTTCTCTAGCAGAATTTACCTGTCTAATTTCCCATACCATCAATCCTCTACTCTCTGGGAGAATGGTTGTCAAAGTATTCTATGTTAATAATATTGATGGTGTTCCAGGAAATCCACATTCTTATAGATATTATCTACATGCTGATATTTTTCAATATATATGGACTAAAATTTGGGAGACCTGAGTTTTATTTTTATAAATAAACATAAAAATAGTTGTGGCATGTGGGATCTTATTTCCCTGACCGGGGATCAAACCCAGGCCCTGTACACTGGGACTGCAGAGTCTTAGCCACCAGACCACCAGGGAAGTCCTGAGATCTGAGTTTTAGGTTCTGCCACTAACTTGGCAGCTATCAAGGTGGGTCTTCCTTTCCCAGCTATGGGATAAATAAGAGTAAAGACTCATATAAATACTCACTATGTGTATCATCCTACTTACTGTCTACAGTTCCTGAGACAGGAACTATTTTTTTTTTCCAATTTCACAGATGAGGAAACTGAGGCACAGAGAGGTTGAGTGATTTATCTCAGACTCAGAGCTGGAAGGTATCAGAAATGGGATTTGAATCCAGGCAGACTGGCTCTCAAGTCTTGGGTTCATAACACCTATAGGAAAGTGATTGATTTGAAACAGGCATCGGGAAAGACATCAGCGAAAAAGTTAGTTCCGCTGTAGCTTGTATTAAAATAACTTTCCTCCCAAAACATTGAGAAATGCTGACATAAATACTTGTAACAACTGTTTATAAGAATTGGAATGCACCGGCACAGGTAGAATTGTTGGGAATATGAAATGCTAAGGAGACTTGAAGGAGATCCTTAGGTTGATCCTAGCATTTTTCCTAAAGACTTTGGTTAATTCCATGGTTATTTATGGAATAGAAAATGAGCAGAAACTAGCCATCTTGCTGGGCTGAGGATTCAACAGGTTAGACTTTTCAGACTTCTAAAGTGGCTGGAATATGGAATTTAGAAAGATGGTAACGATAACCCTGTATGCGAGACAGCAAAAGAGACGCAGATGTATAGAACAGTCTTTTGGACTCTATGGGAGAGGGCAAGGGTGGGATGATATGGGAGAACAGCATTGAAACATGTAAATTATCACATGTGAAATGAATCATCAGCCCAGGTTTGATGCATGATACAGGGTGCTCAGGGCTGGTGCACCAGGATGACCCAGGGAGATGGAATCGGGAGGGAGGTGGGAGGGGGGTTCTGGAAGGGGAACACATGTATACCTATGGCGGATTTATGTTAATGTATGGCAAAGCCAACACGATAATGTAAAGAAAAATAAATAAATAAAAGAGAAAAAAAAATAAAGTGGCTGGAGGTTGAGAGGCATATTGTAGAAAGGATGGCTTCTCTTCATTTTACTACTACTCTAGTCCAAGCCATTGGTATTTTATAAAGACAATGACCACAGCCTCCTGTCTGGTCTTTGTGATTCCATCTTTCTTCCTTTTCAGGTTTTCTCAGCATAGCGGCCAGAGAAGTCTCTTTAAATAAAAACATGAATCTTGGGATTTCCCTGGTGGTTCAGTGGTTAAGACTCTGCGCTCCCAATACAGGGGGCACAGGTTGGATCCCTGGTCTGGGAACTAAGATTCCACATGCTATGGCGTGGCCAAATGAAACAAACCAAACTAACCTTGAATCGTATTATATCCTTCTAACTGGCTCCCAGTATTCTTAGCCTGTAATCCAGAGTCCTTGCCGTGAACCACAAAGCCCTGGAGCGTCTGACCACTGGCTCACTGGCTCCTATCACTCTTTCCTTGACCTTGACTCTGGCCACTTTACCTCCTTGCTGTTTCTCTCTTCCTCAGTGAAACCACGTGTTTGCCCTTCTTTTTCCTCCTGGCACTGTTCCCTCAGATTTTCCACATGGCTTCTTGCTGGTCTCTGCTCAGCTGTCACCTAATCAGAGAGACTATCTCTGGACAACTCTGCAAAAGAACCCTCCACCCTCACTCTATTCCTTTACTTTATTAATTTTTTTTCCAGAGCACTTATTCCTGTATATAATTGTTCCATAAATTTTCTACTGTTGTATGGAAAAAAAAAATCACCACTAACTGAGTGGCTTAAAAGAGCACACATTTAGAGACTTCCCTGATGGTTCAGTGGGCTTCCCTGGTGGCTCAGATGGTAAAGAAGCCCTGGATTGGGAAGATCTCCTGGAGAAGGGAATGACTACCCACTCCAGTATTCTTGCCTGGAGAATCCCCTGGACAGAGGAGCCTGGTGGGCTACAGTCCACGGGGTTTCAAAGAGTCAGACACGACTGAGCGACTAACACTTCACTTCACTGATGGTCCAGTGGCTAAGACTGCGCTCCCAATGCAGGGGACTCAGGGTTAGACCATTGGTCAGGAAACTAGATCTCACATGTCACAACTGAGAGTTCGCATGCTGCAACTAAAGATCCTACATGCTTCAAAGAAGACTGAAGATCTTGCATGTCACACCTGAGACCTGGCGCAGTCCGATAAATAAACATTTTTAAAAAGCACGCATTTGTTATTTCACAGTTTCTTTGTGTCAAGAGTCTGAGTCTTCTTAGCATCTCAGAAGGCTGCTATCAATGTGTTGTCTGGGCTGCATTCTCACCTGGGGGCTCAACTGGGTGAGGATCCACTTCTAAGCTCACTAAGGTCATTGAAATAATTAATTTCCTTGTAGTCATAGGGACGGAAGCCCTGGGTTCTTACTCAGTGTCAGCTGGAGACCACCCAGCCCCTAGAGGCTGCCTGTAAGTTGTCTGACACAGCTGCTCGCTTCATCACACCAGGCAGGACAGAGTGAGTCAGCTAGCAAGATTGTCTTATGTGAAGGCACAGAAGTAACAGTCCACCACTACTGCCATATTTTATTGGCTAGAAGCGAGTCGTGATCTTCCCTGGTGGTCCGGTGGTTAAGAATCTGCCTGCCAATGCAGGGGACGTGGGTTCCATCTCTGTTCTGGGGGGATCCCACGTGCTTTAGAGCAAATAAGCCCATGTACCATAACTAGTGAGCCCACTTGCCTAGAACCTGTACTCCTCAACAAGAGAAGTGACTGCAAGAAGTCTGCGCACTGAAAGGAAGAGTAGCCCCCAGTCTGTAACTAGAGAAAACCCACGCACAGCAATGAAGACCCAGCACAGCCATAAATGAAGCAAATTAACTTTTTAAAAAAAATTAAAAGAAAAAGAAAAAAAAGGTCCAAGTCCCATTTATACTAAAGGGGAGGCAATTACCCAAAGCTGTGAACACTGGGTAGCAGGAACAATGGAAGGGGGAATGTAGAACCTGTCCATCACAATTACATTCTGTATTTCTTCATTTATTGGTTTATTATATGTCCCACTAGTTAGGAACCTCCAAGAGTACAGGACTTCATGCGTCTTGTTGGTGACTCTATCTCCAGCACTTGGAAACATTATTGGCACATAGTAAGTGCTCAAAATATGTTTATTGACTGAATAAATGAAATAAAGAAGTCCACCAGCTGCCTTGTAAAATGCAATTTTCCAAGAAAATCAGCTTTCAGTTAATTAAGAGCTGTCATTTGAAGTGGCTAGAATCAGCAGATCTCACAAATATATTATGTTTTTTTAATGTATCTGCTCCAAGACACCAGAGAAAACATGCCCATCATTAGTCTGGTTGGGTGTTGGAGATCAGCTTGATGCAGAAGAGGGTGTGTGTATGAGGCTTTGGCCTCAGTTGGGATAAGTCAACCCCAAAGTCATCTGAAAGCTCATCACGGGGGCTGGTTTTGGCATTGGAATGGCCCTTTCTCAATGTGACCTTTGTGATTAATACACCGGATTCATAAATACACATATGCATTATCCACATATCCATTTTTAAATCAATAGAAAATGCATTCCAGATGTGTGTTGGAGGTGATAGGCTTTGTGCTGCTGACTTTTTATTTTCTGTTAGGTCTCAGCCAGGCCAGGCACAGAGCCTATTGTTTTTATATCAAAAAAGGCAGGTCGTACCTGCTTAATAAGCTGAAGGAATTCGCCGCAACCTGGGGGAACCGTAGGAATGTGGTTTTCAGATCCGATTAGAGAGATGTGGCCAGGTCCCCAGGGTTCTCAGGTTCAGCTGCCTCAGCCTACAATGTCATGCATTGTCTTCCGGGCCTTGTGCTAAAAGATGCCAGTTTTTGTCACCTTTCTTTTGTAACCTGTGTGTGCAGCCCCAGAGTATACCCAGAGGGGAATTTACCACTGAGCTTTCTGTTAGCTTTCTTGTTCAGCTGCTGAGTCATGTCTGACGCTTTGTGATCCCATGGACTGCAGAACGCCAGGCTTTCCTGTCCTTAACCATCTCCCGGAGCTTGCTCAAACTCATGTCCATTGAGTCGGTGATGCCATCCAGCTATCTCATCCTTGGTTGCCCTCTTCTCCTGCCCTCCCTCAATCTTTCCCAGCATAAGGATCTTTTCCAGTGAGTCAGCTCTTTGCATCAGGTGGCCAAACTATTGGAGCTTCGGCATCAGTCCTTCCGATGAATATTCAGGGTTAACTTCCTAGTCGTCAATTGTTTCCACCAATGTTCTTTGTGACAGCTCTTGTAGGATTTTAGAAAAGGGAAGAGAAGTCCACATCTCCCTCAAACTTTGACTTTGGGAGTGGCAGAGAGCTCTCTGCAGCACGCACTTTAGTGTCAGAATCCTGATCTGGCCGTTTACTAGCTGTGCGAACTTGGGCAAGCCCCTTGACTTCTCTGAGCCTCTGATGGCTCATCTGTATGTTGCAGATCTTAGCACTTCATATCTCTTGGTGTATTTACTTTTCTAAAATTTGTGGCTGCTCTAGATCTTTGTTGAGGCATGGGGGCATCTTTAGTGGTGTCACACGGGCTTAGTTGTGGTATATGGTATCTTAGTTCCTTGACCAGGGATCAAACCCGGGCCCCTTGCATTGAGAGCACCAAGTCTTATCCACCGGACCACCAAGGAAGTCTCCTCTTGGCTTTTTTTGAAAATGAAATGAGATGATGGCCTGGAAAACTCATAGCACGGGGTTTGGTACATAGCAAACTCCTAATAAGGGCTAATATTATTACCAGTACTATCACTATTATTATAATTTAACTTACACCTGGACCCTGCTCTGATTTCCCTATGCAGGTTCATTGGTTTAGAAGTGAGTGTGAGCAAAATGCATTCTGGAAGTGAAGTACTCCCTTAAATTTCCTCTTGAAACTTCCCTGTTCAGAGCCCTGGAAACAAAGACCATGTCCTAATATTCTGGAGCCACATTAGTGACTTTGAACTCTAGATACATTTATTATTATTACCATTTTTTCTTTTCTCTTTGAAAGGGCCCTGCTGATTTAGGGCAGCCCCAGATCAGAGGTGTAAAGTGAAATCCTGGGCTCTGGAGCCAAAGTTGACTGAAGTTTTTCCTTTGATGTGTGCCTTTCTCCTTGGGCTGGGTGGACCCCAGCTGGACACACACTAGGCACTCAATTAACACGTGGTGAGTGAGTGGCCAGAGGAGAGGGCGCTTAGCCAATAGTCATCTTGGAGGAGGTAATAATATGCTAATGACAATGACACTCATATGCATCGTTTTCCTGGCACTTGGGTTCTCTTGAGCAGGCCACAGCTTGGCTGCTCTGTATGGGTCTTTCATTTACTCCTCATAGAATATTCTATGAGGGGGACGCAATGATGCCCTCTTAAGAGAGCAGAACATTGAGATTTACCCTGATGTCCTGTGATGATAAAGGACTAAGCCTGGATTTGAGCCCAGGGTTCTGATTACAGAGCTCGTGGGGGCCTCTCTGGTGGCCCAGTGGTTAGGACGCCACACTTCCAAGGGGATTGGATCCCTGGTTGGGGAATTAAGATTCCACATGTTATGCAGCACAGCCAAAGAGAAGAAAAAAGAGCTTTTTTTTTTTTTTTTTAAACCTCTGTGCCATGTCGTAGGCCCCCTGACTCAGTTGTCCAAATGTTTAGCTTTGAGCTGGCCTCGTGTTGAAGTTCCCGGGGAGGTACTGTGCTTCCTTTCAGTCTGGAATGACCCATGTAGAAACATGCAACCAGAAGAGCAACGTTTCAATCCTCTCTCTTTTATAGAAAGGGAATAGATTAAAACAAATCATGCTTTTAAGGAATTCCACCAAACCTTTAAAAAGAATGAGATAGATTTGAATCGTTGAACAATTGTGTAGGTGATGTATCTATGTTTCTGTATACAAAGAGAAAAAAGTTCTGTAAGAGTCATAGTCTCTTATTTAAGAGATGGTTAGATTTTATATGCATAATTTTAGTTTAAAAATTATACTTATTTTTATTTAGTTTATGTATATTTTTAAATGAAAAAAGAAATCAGAGCATATTAAAGGGTATACCGTGAAGATGCCTTCCTTTCCTTGTCCGGAGAGACCAGGTCTCCCAAGGAGTGAGCAAAGCTTTGAATTCCTCGTGTGTCTTTTTAGAAAGAGTTAATTATCAAAGATTTCAATTAGAAGGAGGGGAATTTCCCTTCTAGTGCATATCTGTTTTGCATCCATTGTTTAAGCTTTTGATAACAAGCTTGATATAAAGAAAACTAAGGTAATAAAAAGCAATTATTTTGCTGAGGGTACAGGTTCCATCCCTAATCTGGAACTAAGATCCAGAAAGCCCAAGACATGCTTGCTGTACACACAGGAAAAAAAAAAAAAAAGAAAAAAAAATCATTGAAGGGCACAAATATTCCCCTTTCAACCTTATCTTATGTCCAGCTTCAGAAATAGATGCTCAGAAACGGTCCTCTACCTGGGATATCTAGCTGTGTTCTCTGGTTTTCCAGGAGGGAGGTACAACAGTTGATCCTTCAACTCCAACAGAGGAGAAGATGGTGGGGAGGGCTTTGATCTCTGGTCCCATCACCTTGATAGGTCTCCATGGCAACCACCCTGCCTCCAGTGGTGGAGAATGGTCCCCACTGTTCCACTCTCCCCATCTTCATTCCACCTTAATTCCTGGTGGGGTTTCTGTCCCAGACTTTATCTGCACTGATGCGCCAGGGAAGCATGCCTGTGGAGAAAGTTCACTTTCCTCAGTTCATCCTCTTCCGTTCCTTTCTTTGCCTGCCCTCCTGGGCTACAAGATGCCTCTGTTGCTCTCATGGGCCTGGGTTCACAGCTCAGTTGTGTGAGTGGGTCCTATGAACCCTTTTCAAAGTTAGTCCCTTTGAACCTCAGTTGGCTCACCTGTACAATGGAGATAAAAGTGGGACCCACAATTTAAGGCTGAAAAGTAATACCTTCATAGCCCAGGGGCTGGTACACAGTAAGTGATTCACAAAGGTCCTTATTAAGCTAGAACACCTAGGGGCCTTGTTCACTTGGTTATTGGAGTTCAACTCTCAATAGTGATTGAATTTTATTGTCAATCTTGCCCTATCTCTATCTATCCACCTACCTAACTTTCTATCCATCAATCTGTTTATCCATTGATTCACTTCTCTGACCATCCATCCACCCATCCATCCATCCTTCTTCCTATCTGTCTGTCTATCTATCTACCTACCTACCTTTCTCTCCATCCGTCCAATCCACGCATCCATCATTCTTTCTTTTTCTCTATCTATGTATCTGATGATCTACCCAGTTGTCTATCTTCTGTATTCTGATTTGCTGATCTTTCTCTATGACATCTACACCTGATGGCTGTCTGTCTCCATTGGTCACTCCCTCTCCTGCTTTTTCTCACCCCAAGCCTTTGTCTGGGCTGTTCCTACTGCCCTGAGTGCCTCTTCCTGTCCCCTCACCCCTGGTTGACCCTGCTGAAATGTTACTCTCTCTAGGGTTCTTACTTCATTCACCTAACCATCCACCCTAGTGCTTCCATACCTTAGTATTTATCACACTGTATGGCAGTTGTCCATCTCCTTATCTGTAATCCCCTCCCCCAGAACCTGAGCACCTGGAGAACTGGATCTGTGTTCTGTCCAGTGTTAACTCTCTCGTGGAATGTATTGTCAACATAGAGGAGATCTGTGGACACATTCATGTAACACATTTATTGAGCAGCCACTCCGTGTCAGGCATTATAGTCACAAACCAAACGGGAGGATTCTTACCCTCAGAGAGCTTCTGTTCTAATGTGAGTGGCTGAATGGACACTGGGCTCTAGGACGCCTGCTCATCAGCAGTGTGGAACGTCTTGTGGTGGTCCAGGCACTGCTGGCATTCCCATCTCTGTGCATTTGGACGTCCTCTTCCCATGCTTCTAGCACCCTTTCTCTCCTGTCTATTTAACTCCCATACCAAGGCTGGGGCAGAAATCACTGTGGTAGGTCCCTACCTACCTTGTACCTTGAAAATTCCATCAAAGCAGGGTCTTGGGTGTGTGGGCACTTTTCAGAACATCGGCCCCTAGGGAACCAGGAAATTGTCTCTCACTTTCCCTCCTGCAGCCATAGGATCCAGGTCCAGGCTGGGCAGATGAGAAGGCCTTTAGCAAACATACGCTAGAGAAGGAGAGGTTCTGGCCCAGGAAGGATTGTGTTTCTGAGGGCCCTTTAGCATAATTCTGATCTCATCCACTGCTTGACGATGTGATTACTTTAACTCTCAGAGCCGGCTGGGTGAGGCCTGGCCAGGCGCTCTGCGATTATCCAGAAACATATTTCTAGAGAAGTGCCAAGTGACCTGCTGGAACTTGCAGGGTCCAGCGATGTTAAATAACATGTACTTTGTTTATTAACAACATTGATGGATTCTCCTGTTAAAAGAGCCATTCCTTTCCCACATAGAGAGTGTTTAAATGAAGTTTTGTCCAAAAAACAAACATTTATGCCATAGATGCACAACTGGGAATTTTTTCTTTGGGTAAGGGAGATTTATCCAGGTTTAAGGAGAAGTCGGAGATGGGTATTGAACAGGGGAACAGAAGAGAAAGAGAAAAATCTGGACAGGCTGCCTTCCTCCCTGGGCAGGGCTTGGGAAGATTCTCTCTGTTGCTGTAATATTTGCACAATTGAGTCTGGTGAAGTCCCAGTTGTCTCTTCTGCAGAGTTACTGTTTTTTCTGAAAAGGGGCATTCTGCTTAGAATGCATGGCTCCTAAGTTATGTTTCAGTGGTTCTTTCTCTACCCCATATGGTCTCTCAATCCAAGGGCATGATCCTAGACACTGCTCTTTTTTTGAATCAACGACAGTGGTGGAAAAAAAAGTTCATTTTTCTGAGAGTCGCAGGTAAACTTACTGGACTCCTCTTGAGTGCTCTATAAAATTAAGTCTAGTACAGGGGCAGCCAACACAAATAAGTTCTAGGGCTGGGCAGGTAGCACAAAGGAGTGATGCTGATCAAAGGTGCATCAGACAGGACTGGAAGGAAACAGAAGGTGTTTTCCAGCTGGGTCATCTGATGGAAGGTTCCTCAAGCGACTGCTTACAGGTGTCCGGGAAGGATGAAGTGAGCTAAGGAGGTAGAATAAAACCAAGAAGAATAATGAGGGACTTCCCTGGCGATCCAGTGGTTGAGACTGTCCTCCCAATGCAGGGGGCTTGAGTTCAATCCCTGATCCCACATGCAACAACTAAGACCAGGCACAGCCAAATAAATAAATTAAAAAATAAAAAAAGGAATAGTGAGGTAGCCTGAGACTGGTAACACTTACCTCCCCTAGGCTGAAAGAGAAGTTACTGGAGACGGTGAGTCTATGGAAGAGGCCCTCAGAGGACTGGAGCCCTGACCTTGGGTAGATCTAGCGCAGGGCAGAGTCTAGACCACGGGTTGAGTGGAGTCTAGTCTAGTGCAGTCCGCCTTCCGTGAGTCTTTGACACCACAGGGAGGTATGTATGGGGGAGTATATACCACAGGTTCTCCACACCCATATTTCTTCCCCTTTTCTCCTTTTGGCCAAGTCTAACTTGAAACCAAAGAAAGGACCCACACAGATCCATCAAGATCCATCTCCAGGGGCACAGAGTAGGGTGGGGAAGGGTGGAGAGTGACTGTAAAAGGACAGATGAAAGATCCTAAAGATGGTACATAGGATGTTTCATTTCCGCAGAAAAAGTGGATACCTTTTCCCCTGTAAATCATGGCCTTCTTCACTCACCTTAATTTCTCCCATTATCTAAAAGGGTAATGACAACAACATCAACAATGACAAACTAACACCCACTGAGGGACTTCCCTGGTAGTCCAGTGGTTAATACTGTGCTTCCACCACAGAGGGCGCAGGTGCGATCCCTGGTCAGGGAACTAAAATTCTGCGTGCCATGCAGCAAAGCACAGCACCACCAACGAAAAAAAACCAGACCCACCAACCACAAGCAAGAAACAGAAAAACAAAACCACTCAAAACATCCATTGAGAGTTGTTGTGAGAATTAAATGAATCAATTCATATAATGAGCTTAGAGTATCTCGTTATCATTTAGTCCCTCAGTCCTGTCTAACTCTTTTGTGACCCCATGGACTGTAGCCCATCAGGCTCCTCTGTCCATGGACTTCCAAGGAAGAATACTGGAGTGGATTGCCATTTCCTTCTCCAGAGGATCTTCCTGACTCAGAGGGTGAACCCAGAGAATCCTTGGCGGGTGGATTTTTTACCACTAAGCCACCTGGGAAGCCCTCAAGTAAGTGTTAAGTTTTTGTTTTGTTATTACACCACCCTGATTCTTCTTTGTTGTTCTACTTTTGGAAGAGAGGTGGGTGTGAGGCCTATTTTCCTGTCCCTTTAATTCTTCTGTAAGTAAAACAACTCCAAGAAGTCAATGTGAAGAGCAACAGACTCTGAGGCACAATTCGAGGAGACACCAGGGCGTGGAGGGGACTGGGGCAAAATCCAGCATCCCCTCTCAAGGGACCACCCGCCGCTCAGCTCCAGCCAAGATAACCTAGTCGTGATGTAGGCTGAGGTTGCCAGAACTTTCAAGGTTTCAAGAAAAGCTGACAAACTGAAATTTTTCTGTGAAAGCTTCTGATTTTTCAGTGTTGGTGAGCAACTCAAAATTGTAAAAAAAATATGTCGTCTGCACCAACTCTCTGCGAGCCAAGTGAAACAGGTCTGGGGGCTGGATCCAGCTTACATGTAGCCAGTGGTGATCTTCTGCTAAGTTTACGCCCTGTGGACCAGAGGAAGCTGTTGGCTTCTCCAGGGAGCAGGAGCGTGATCTTGGCTCCGGGCAGAAGGCTCTTTAGGGAGGTCTGAGCTGAAAGCTCAGAGATAAGACTATAGCATCCTTGATCTAAAACATTTAGCCCGCAGTGAGGGTGGGGTAGGGTTTTTTAAGAGAGGGACAGGAGGGCTGGATTTTACTGGAAGCCTGAACAGTTTTGGTACCACGTTCTTATGCCAACTTCTGGTTTCATCTAGATGACTCCATGAAGTGATTTTCATTCTGTTCAGTTTTTTTTTTTTTTAAATGTCCTTTTGGGGGCAAAGAGGGTTAAAACTCAACTCCGTGATATTATATAAATCAAGGAATTAACATCAGCACGCATCCCCTGATTCTTCTCCAGAGAAGCTAGGTTGCAGGTGAGGCTGCTCCTTGCTTCGAAGCTTTTCAACTTAATACACCCCTGGAGTGGGTTCAAGCTCTCTTCTTGCTTCCTTCCCTTAAACGAAGAAAAATAAAAATGCCGTTTTGAATTCCCCATCTTTGGAGAGAGATGGGAGCACACAGTTGTGTGTAGAAACCCACTCCCCGCACACACATCTGTTATACACATTGCCACGGTGTACTCTGCTTGTTCAACAATGAACAAAATGATTTCCTCTCATTACTTCCCGTGTTGCTTCAAAACCGCACTCGGAAAAATAAAACCACCGAAGGGAGCTCGGCCAATCAAACCTCCTCGCCGGCCCCAACTTTTCCAATTTAGGGGCTTGGGGGTGGCGGGCAAGGGGGAGGCATGGGGGTGTAGGGAGCTGAGGTAACCTGTGGACGAGGGAACAGAGCCATGTTTGCGATGGACTGCTGTGGCTTCCTGTGTGTCTGTGTGTATTGGTCCAGGTACGTGTCTGTACGAATTTCTGTGTGGCTGTCTGGGTGTCTGTGTCTGTCTGATAATTTATTTGTAGTGTCAATTTATGTGCCATGTGTCAATTTATTTTATTACTGTTTTCCAACTTTATTGAGATATTATTAACATGAGCTCCATGTTAGCTTAAGGTGTACCATGTGATGATTTGAAGCCCGGGTGTATTGGGAAATGATTACCACACTAAGGTTAGTTAGCACCTCCATCTCCTCATATAATTGCCTGTTTTTTTAATGTGTAATGATTAACACTCAAGATCTACTCTCTTAACAACTTTCAAGTATGTAATACAGCAGTGTTTTGTTTTGTTCTGTTTTTGGCCATGCCACACGGTGTACAGGATCTTAATTCCCTGACCAGGGATTGAACCTGTGCCCCCTGCATTGAGAGGAAGTCCCAGTGTAATAGAGTATTGTTGAGTATAGTCACTGTGCTGTAGGTTAGATCCTCAGGATAGACCCACTCGTTCCTTTGCATGTGCTGTATCCCTCTGAGGCATAAAGTCATTTTGCGGTGGTTCAGACGGTAAAGGATCCACTTGCAATGCGGGATACCTGAGTTTGATCCCTGGGTTGGGAAGATCCCATGGAGGAAGTCATGGTAGCCCACTCCAGTATTCTTGCCTGGAGAATCCCCAGGGACAGAGAAGCCTGGTGGGCTATAGTCCACGGGGTCGCAAAAAGTTGGACACGACTGAGTAACTTAGCACAGCACAGCAGCAGTGAATGAAGAAAGGGAGGCTCAGAATGGTGAAGATGTTTGTCCAAGGTCACACGGCTAGTCAGCCATGTGGGATGCAAACACACGTACCTCTGGCTTCAGGGACCATACTTGTTACCACTATAGTTTTGCTGTGGTAGGTATATGGGTTCTCAGGGGCTGTGGACGTGGCTGAGTATGAATAGAAATGAGGACTCTGGCCGTGGGCGAGGTCCTATGAGAACTCCTGCGTGTCCAGTACTCAAGCGCCAGTGAAAGAAGACCAAGGGAGAGGCTGCTTGTGTATTTCCTTAGAACGTTAGAGACTTGCCCCTCTTCTTCCCAGGATGCGCCGTGGCACCTGCCATCTTGTGCTTTTGCAGAGTTAAGGATTATGGAGCTGGGAGTAGCAGCCTCTGGAGACTTGAGGGGGCAGGAAGCCTCAGTGAATTCTGATATCATTTTTTTTTTTTTTTGACCACAATGAGAGGCATGTGGGATCTTAGCTCCCAGACCAGGGATTAAATCTGTGCTCCCTGTAGTGATAGCATGGATTCTTAACTACTGGACTGCCAGGGAAGTCTCATTCTGATAGAATTTTGTCTGTCTTTCCAGGGGACAAACCACAATATTCAGTTAGGCAGATCTGTATTTCTTATGAAGCACCAGGAATTAGGCAACAATTTCTTGCTTAGGTCTGAAAAGTTTTGAAATGGTAATCTGCCCTTGAGGCAGGACTTGAAGCTACTTGAGGTAGTGAACCTCCCACCCCTGGAGGGATGCAAGCAGAGGCTGCACTACTTCATGGAAAGGAGTCACCTATTGGGTTAGAGAATGAGCTAAGTGATCTTTGAAGTTCTTTTCAATGCCCGATTCCAAGTTTCTGAGACATTAAGGAGTTGGCTATATTCTGGACAAAGCAACCGAGATATGTGAGTATCTACCACTCCCTCTGAGGCTTAACCACTCAAGAATCATTTCGAAAGGTGTATTTATTTATTTGAGCTTCTCTGGTGGCTTAGACGGTAAAGAATCTGCCTGAAATGCAGGGTTTGTCTGAAGAATTCATAGACAGAGGAGCCTGGAGGGCTATAGTCCATGGGCTCACAAAGAGTCAGACATGACTGAGGGACTAAGCACATACATGCACACACAGATACTTATTTATTTATTACCTTGAATTTCAGTCGTTCCTTTTTCTGATCTAAACTCAGGCACAGAAGTCAGCATATTCCATTGATGAGGCATGTGATTTGCAGAGTTACTACAGTGGAGTGATTCTGAGCCCAAGTTAAAATCCTGCTGTACATTCGCTGGCTGAGTGACCTCGCTGCTGCTGTTAAGTCGCGTCAGTTGTGTCCGACACTGTGTGACCCCATAGACGGCAGCCCACCAGGCTCCCCCGTCCCTTGGATTCTCCAGGCAAGAACACTGGAGTGGGTTGCATTTCCTTCTCCAATGCAGGAAAATGAAAAGTGAAAGGGAAGTCGCTCAGTTGTGTCCGACTGTTAGCGACCCCATGGACTGCAGCCGACCAGGCTCCTCCGTCCATGGGATTTTCCAGGCAAGAGTAGTGGAGTGGGGTGCCACTTCTCTGGAGTGACCTTGAGCAACTGACTAAACGTTTCTGAACCTCGATTTTCCCATCTGTAAAATGGGGTCAGTAATAGAACCTACTGCATAGTGTCATGATGGTTGAATGAGATCTGCCCTGTAAAAGCCTTATCATAGTGCCTGACACACAAAGCAAGTCCTTCACATATACATAAAATATTATTATTATTTATTCAATAGATACCAACTGAAGACTAGTTAGCTGTCAAACCTAGAGACATGTAGAAAGACAAAAAGATCCTTCGACTGTTGCAGAAAACCCTTATCTTCCTACTCTAAGGGGGATATGAACAGGAAATTCAAGACAGCATGCACCTCCCTCCTCTCAATTTTCAAAAAGTCTTCCCACGAGGTCACATTTGGATGAAATCCAAGGCTTAGGTGATGCTTGGACCTTGATTTTTATCAGAATCGGCTTTTCCCAACTAGCCTACACTTGCTATTGATATAGAATATGGCATTATTTATTACTTGTTGAATACCCACAGTCTGTTCAGCCCTTTACAAGAGATAAAGAAGATAAGTCCTGGGCCCCCCAGGGGTTTGCGATTTAAGCTCCTCAGACTCAAAGTGCACCAGCTCAGAAAGACTTTGGATGCCCTCGAACATTGACTCTGAAGTCACTTATTCCTCCCATAAAGAAGATGATTAAGTGAGAGACTGAGCTTGGATCTTTGCAGAGTTCTTCTAGATAGAAAAACACAGTAATAGCAGATGCTATTAAAAATTAATTAAAAAAAAAACCCTCTTTCTAAACTCAAAACCCTGAAAGAGGAAGTCATCACAAATCATGGAACAGAGGTGGTTTTGATTTCCTGTCCTCCTTTATAAGTCTCCAACTTTTTTTTTTTTTTTTCAAGTCTCCAACTTTAAAACTTTACCATCCAGACTGTTTACCATGTGGAGGAGGGGAAGGGAGGATGACAGTTTTTTAAAGGTGGGGAAAGAAATACAAATGGATGCTGTTTTGCCTGGAAGTTTGACACATTTACGGACATTCTTTTGGTTCCAGCAAAATATGCCAAGATCCTATTAAATTAAACCCTGGCTCTCTCACTGTGGTCCTTGCTCAGTGAAATCATGAAATGACGTTCATAAAATACTGTGAGTTCATCACTGTTCTGTTTCCAGAAAGGAAGCCAATTCCCATGGACCCAATGAAAGAAGAGTCTGGATGTTTGGTAGCAAGGTAGTGAACTTGCTCCCATGTTGGTCAATTCTGTCCAGAGTTGCAAGGGATTTACACAGATGTGAAACATGAAGAGGTTTGTCTGAAATGGGAGCTTCTTATCGTGATGTTGGGCCAATCCCTCATCCCAGAGAGAAACTTGGGAGTTACTCTGGACTCTTAATCGCTCAGTTTTCCTCCATCCATCACGTCATGGCATACTACATTCCAGGTAGCTCTCTGATCCATTCTGCTTACACCCTGGTCCAGGCCACCATCGTCTTTTTCTTTTTTTGTGGGTGAGGAGTAGTTGAAGGACTTTTATTTTTTATTGACGTATAGTTGATTTATAATGTTTTAGGTGTATAGCAAAGTGATTCAGTTATATGTATACATATGGAACTTTCCAGATTCTTTTCCATTATAGGCTATTACAAGAAATTGTATCTAGTGTCCTCTCCTATACAGTAGGTCCAGGTTTATTTGTTTTATATATAGTAGTGTTCATTGGAAGGACTGATGCTGATGCTAAAGCTCCAATACTTTGGCCACCTGATGTGAAGAGCTGACTCAGTGGAAAAGACCCTGATGCTGGGAAAGATGGAGGACAGGAGGAGAAGGGGATGACAGAGGATGAGATGGTTGGATGGCATCACCGACTCAATGGACATCAGTTTGATCAAACTCTGGGAGATAGTGAAGGACAGGGAAGCCTGGCGTGCTGCAGTCCATGGAGTTGCAAAGAGTCAGACACGACTGAGTTGGTGAACAGCAACAATGTATATGTATATCTGTTAACCCCAAATTCCCACCTTATCTCCCACCTTCCCCTTTTGGTAACCATAAATGTGTCTTCTATGTCTGCATCATTGTCTTTTATCTAGAAGACAAAGACAGTTTCCTAACTAGCCTTCTTTTCTTGCTGCTTTGTTTAGATTCTCTCTCTCGCTCTTTTTTTATTCATTCTGTCTTTTTATAAAAAGGATTACTTACTTATTTGGCTGAGCTGGATCTTAGTTGTAGCACTGGGGATCTTTAGTCGCGGCTTGCAAACTCAGTTGTGACATTCAGGATCTTAGTTCCCCAACCAGAGATTGAACCTATGCCCTCTGCATTGGGAGCACAGAGTCTTAACCACTGGCCCACCAGGGAAATCCCTCTTTGACCCTCTGAACACAAAGTTAAGATTAGAGTTAGTTTGATAGGTAAGTGGAAATGTTTGTGATGCCTTGGGAAGACTAAGAAAGTTGACAGCTGCTAAGTGTAACTTTTTGTTCCCCACCTTCCCCCTTCATCACCCCAACTCCCTCATTTCTGCACCTGTAATCTGGAATGTTTATGTGATGGCTAGAGCTCCAGCAGCTCCTTTAAACTATGAGATAACTTGGAGATGGAGGACAAAGAGAGAAGGAGCATGCCTCTGCCTCCCTGAAATTTTGATGGAATTGCCACATTTCCCTGATTGCCCACTTCAGGGATTCTTTGATGAGAAGAAAAAGTGAAATCTTAAATGTTTAAGTGACTGCAGTTGGGCTTAAATACCTAGCTAATACACTTTGACATCTTATTTCCTTTGACTTATCTCTCTTTCTATCCCCCAACATGGACCTCTCCTTTTGCTAAGAACAATCTAAGCACATCCTTCCTTTTGTGATAATTTTCCCAGACTTTCATCTTGGTCTGATGCTGTATCTGAGCTCTGATGTTGCAATGCACCTCTGTTGAAGATTTATTTTCATTTCCTTAATCTAACTTAATTTTTCAGTTTTGACACTTGCCTTCTATCTTTCTTCTGGAACATTTAGAGTTGGAGAAAAGAGTGTTGATACTATTATAGAATGGGAACAAAATTCCCTTCTCTTTGACCTTTATCTGTTCATTTATCTAAGAGAAGCTTATTAACTTCTATTGTGTGCTAGGAACTGTGCCAAGCACAGCCCTCCAGGGGTTTGTATTCTAATACCCTGAACAACATCACAACCATTTTTTTTGCTTAAAAATTTCTAATTATTGACATATCATCTAGTGATCATCAACTTTCTGCCTGTCCATCCATCTGTCTGTTAAGACACTACATGTAGTAAAAGGAAGGTTTATAAACTAGAAATATATTTTTAACCAGAAACATAAATGATAAGATGATTTAGGCAGAGGTTGGCAAACTAGATCCCATGAGCCAAGTTCAGCCCACCACCTGTTTTTGTAAGGCTTGAGAACTAAGAGTGCTTTTTATGGCTGTCAGTGGTTGAAAAGTTTTTTTTAAAAAAAGCAAGAGCAAAAGAAGATTAATATTTTGTAGCACATGAAATTTATATGAAATTTAAATTGCCATGTTATTAATGAACCTTTATTGAGATACAATTAAAGTCATTCATTTAGGTATTGTTCTTGGCTGCTTTTGCACTGCAATGGCCGAGTTGAGTAGTTGTGACAAAGGCCACAGGACCCACGAAGATGAAAATATTTACTCTGGCCCTTTACAGGAAAATTTTGCTGGCCCCTGATTTAATGGTATCCCTTCCTGTCAAATTAAGCGAGAAAATAATCACAGAGTTTGGCAAAGTCACTAAGCTGCCTGGTGATCTGTTGTTAGGGATTTTCATAGTAAATTTTCCTCCCATCCTTTGATTTTCCGCTTCCACCTTAAAACTTCCCAAGAAGGAATTCAATGAGAACGTGGTTCCTAGAATCTTCACCTGGGAAAATTCAAGGGACCTTCAAGGTGAGATATAATTCTCTCCAGGGTTGGGAAAGAGAAATGGCCACAGGGAAAGATGATAACTCAAGGACTTACCAGCTTTCATCATCCTTTCCAATAACCTGGGTCGCTCAAGCAAATCTTTGGGTTCACCAAGGTTGATGAGTTCAACAACAAAGAGGATGTCTAATTGCTCAGTTCTAGGAGTGGGTCACGGAAGAAAGCCAGCCCCTGGTCAGCTCAGGGTGTATACAGGCTCCTAGGGCAGCCTCAGAGGCTAAGTGTTGCAAGCTCACTAGATATTTGCAAAGTCAAAGTCCCCGATCCTAGCTTCATTCCAAAGGAACTCGGTGTTTTTTCACTGTAATTGAAGTTGATTCATTTTATATTTACCCTTTAAGGTCAGGGAGACCTGGATTCGACATCAATCCATCTGCTCTTCCCCTAAGCGTTTTTGATCCCTCCTCCATGGTGTAAATGGTTGATGATTTCTTCATCCTTTTCTTTTCCCAATTTTGTTCCTGTCACTGGGCCAACTCAGAGTAAACCTTCCCTAAGCATATGAAACTCTTGTTCATCAGGTCTGCCCCTGGGTGAAATCAGCCAATTTCTTTCATTTTTAATTGCTAGTAGAATGTATCACCTAGTATTTTTTTTTCCCTTGAAGAATGACACTGCCTCAAATCTAGTAAAACCAATGAATGGTTGGTACCCATCTCAGTTAATTAGTTTTCTTGGCACAATCTGTGTATGTCAAAGAAGGGAGAGAGCTGGGTAGGGGATACTTTGAGAGGATGATGGAATGAGACCCATTTGCATTGTATTATTTATTACAATGGGAGTTCTGAGCTTTCCTGGTGGCTCAGTGGTAAAGAATCCACCTGCCGATGCAGGAGACTGGGGTTCGATCTCTGGTCCAGGAAGATCCCACATGCCAAGGAGCTACTAAGCCTGTGCACCACAGCTACTGAGCCTGTGCTCTAGAACTGGAGAGCCACAACTACTGAAGCCTGGGTGCCTAGAGCCCACGCTCTCCAGCAAGAGAAGTCACCGCAACGAGGAGCCTGCACACTGCAACTAGAGTAGCCCCTACTCTGCACAACTAGAGAAAGCCTGCAAAGCAACGAAGACCCAGTACAACCAAAAATAAATACATAATTTTTTTTAAAAAATGGAAGTTCTGATCCCAGGGTGAAGCAATATTGCACAATGTATGAATTCATTCTCTGTGTAAAAATTGAAATGAACAGAAAAATATTGAGTCAAACTTGCTATTTCTTTAATCCTCACTCCTGCCTCTTCTCCACCCTTAATGTAAAAACAAGAACATTTGGGTATATATTTTGCTCTCCTGTTTCTGTGATGAATTTTTTTTGCCTTGTGGGTTGCTTCTTCTTTTGGGCTGTGATAAACAACACTGCTACAGATATGTTCATAAATATGCAAGTAGTTTTGTAGGACAGGTTCTTAGAAATAAAAATGCTGAGTTAAAAAAAGTGTATATTTCATATTTTGATAGAGAGTTGCCAATTTGTTTTCCAGCAAGACATACCTAATTTAAATACCTGATTCACTTTGCTGTACAGCAGAAACTAACACCACATTGTAAAGCAGCTATACGCCAACAAAAATTCATTACACATTTTTTACCCCTTGGACAAAGAAAGATAGCTCATTATTTTTTTTTAAGTTTATTGAAATACAATTAGTGTGCCACAAAACATCCTTTGTAGAATACATTTTGATGAATTTAACATGACTCCATCACAGGAATCAAGAAATAGAACATTTCCATTGCCTCATAATGGTTCCTTGTGCTCTTCTGTAATCAATTCCCTTGTCCCATCTCCAACCCCCTGGTAACCACTGATCTGTTTTCTGTCCATTTAGATTGGACTTTTCCAGTGCGTCTTATTAATGGAAATTATTTTACATAATTTTTGGTGTCTGGCTCTTACCACTTAATAGAATAAATGCTCTTGAGATTCATGCATGTTTTGGTATATGTCAGGGGTTTGTTCCTTTTTATTGCTGTGTAGTATTCCATTGTATGGATATACCATAATTTCTTCAGTCATTCCTCAGTAGATGGGTACTTGGGTTCTTTCAATTTTTTGTGCTATTGAAAAAAATTATGTTAAAATATTTTAGGTCACCTTTTTAGGTGTGAAAATGTTTTAATTTCTCTTGGGTAAATACTTAGGAATGGAATATTACTAGTATGAAAGTGAAAATGTCAGTCACTCAGTTGTGTCCATCTCTGCGATCTTATGGACTATAGCCTGCCAGGTTCCTCTGTCCATGGAATTCTCCATGCGAGAATACTGAAGCGGATTGCCATGCCCTCCCCCAGGGGATCTTCCCCACCCAGGGATTGAACCCAAGTATCCTGCATTGCAGGCAGATTATTGGAAAATGGTTAAGTTTATAATAAGTGGTGGGCTATTTTCTAACGTGGCTGAACCATTTTACATCTTCACTGTATTAGTTTATCGAGCTGCCATGACAAAGTACCACAGACTGGGTGGCTTAAGCAATAGAAATTTATTGTTTCACAATTCTGGAGGTTAGAAGTTCAAGATCAAGGTGCTGGCAGGGTTGGTTTTTGCCGAGGCCTCCTTTCTCCATGGCTTGTAGGCTGTCTTCTCCCTATGACTTGACATGATCTTCCTTCTGTGTTTGTTCGTGTCCTAGTCTCTTCTTATAAAGACACCAGTCATATTGGATTAGCCTCCATCCTAATGTCCTCATTTCAACTCAGTTACGTATTTTTTTTAATACTTATTTATTTATATAACTTCGCTGGGTCTTACTTGCGGCACTTGTGATTTTCTGTCTTGCTTGCAGTATCTTTTTAGCTATGGCGTGTGAATACTTAATTGAGGCATGTGGGATCTAGTTTCCTGACCAGGGGTCGAACCTGGGGCCCCTGCATTGGGAGTGAAGAGCCTTAACCACTGAATCACCAAGGAAGTCCTAATTCAGTCACCTTTTTAAAGAGCCTATCTCCAAATACATTCACATTCTGAGTTGCAGAGAGTTAGAACTTGAGCATATGAATTTCGGGGGACATAACTTAGTGCACAAAACTCATCAACAAGGTATGAGGGCTTTAGTCATTCTGCAGCCTCATCAACACTTGGGCTCATCAGTCTTTTAAATTTTTGTCATTCTGGTAGTATGTTGAACACGTTGTTTTCATGTGCCAATTTTCTTTTTAAGCAAAGAAAAGCCCTGGGACTTCCCTGGCTATCCAGTGGTTAGGACTTCATGCTTTCACTGCAGGGAGTAAGGGTTTGATCCCTGGTTGGGGAACTAAAATCCATCATGCTGCATGGCTCAGGCAAAAAAAAACCCCCCCAAAATAAAAAAACCAGCTCAGTTCTGTGGCTGAGTAGATCAGGGTCATCATGGTAACCAACCAAAATGCCACCCATTCCAAAAGACTGTGTCACTGTTTAGCGTCCAAGAAAGTATAGATGGCTCAGTGCAAAACTTTGAACACTCTTTGCAAATGACCTTTATTTGACTGATGTTGTGAGGTATTCAGACATTTTGAAAGTCAAGAGAAACTGTGAAAACTCTTGAAGTTAGATGCAGCCAGGACTTGGCAGAGGCTGATGGTTTCAGTTTTCTCAAGATAACCCTACAAAGGGAGATATGGCCAATGGGACACTCTAGAAAGACAGAATTAAATAAAAGGAAGGGACAGATTTATGACACAAATAAGCTGCTCTTTTGGTGGAGTTGGGCAAGGTAATTTATCAGCTTATTGGATTGATTATGATTAAAGTTGCTTAACTTGACACAAATGTCATTCAAGATGAAACTGGACATTTTCCTAGGACGCTGGGCTTCAACAAAGCAGGATGAATTGATAAGTGATATGCTTCTTAATAATTACTCTCTCAAGTGATGGAGGATATAACCAGATATAGATATAATTCAACTTATCCATCTATCTATCTATCTACCTATCACCTCTAAGTGTATGGATATATGTAGATATATATTTACCTATAGATAGATGGATATCTTTTGTAATATAATCTATTCTGTTTGCGTAAATGGTTCCATTTCAGATTCAATGCACAATAATATTCATCCATTTCTTCATCTTCCCTTTTTCCTCTCTTTGATCTATGCCTACACCCAAGCCCA
Source organism: Antilocapra americana (assembly GCA_007570785.1). NCBI lineage: Eukaryota > Metazoa > Chordata > Mammalia > Artiodactyla > Antilocapridae > Antilocapra > Antilocapra americana. The sequence goes on from ML663006.1 coordinate 1,581,436, forward strand.
CAAAAGCACCTTTGATAGATGTAGAGTGATATTACGATTGATTGGCCTGCCCCTGACTGTGCATCCATGTTTGGTCGTGAGTGGGGAGGCTGAAAGGGGGGCCGGGGAATAGAATGACTCAGACTACAAGACAGCTCCTCTTTGATGAACAATCAGACACAGATGTCAATAACAATTAGATTGTCTGTAAACTCCAGTCACTTAGGGCTCCCGGAGCCTGTCCACAGGGCCTGGATTGAAACCCTCAGCCTTGTGAACTCCAAATCAGGTTTGGCTTCGGGAATGAAAAGCCATCAGCAGTAATAGTATTATGAAGCTGTTGGTCGAAGAAGTACAAAGGGCTTGGAATTGTGCTTGGGCTCTTGCATGTTACAGGGCAAAGAATGAGCCATGGAAGCAACGAGATGAGAGGGAAGGCAAGATAGGTGTTGGCGGCACCAAAGGGCACCTGGGAATGAGTGGGCACCTTGCTTACAAGCATGGACTTCGTTGCAGCAGTGTCCTGAGCGTGCATCCTGGCTTTACCACTTGTAAGTTGTGTGATCTTGGACCAATGCTGTCCCGCCTCAGTTTTGTCATCATGAAATAGGGATGTCATGGGACCTAAAATCTAATATCATAAGAGGCATTATCTTATAGGGTGGTTGTAATAAGTAATCATCCTAATGAATTACTATTATCGGCAGAGCCGCAGGTGGTCAATAAAGTTAGCTTTCGAGTGTCTGACATGGGACTGTTTCATGTGTCAGGGTCATTTAATCTCTACCATGGCCCATTCTGAAGTGGAGCAGATACAATCATAGATGTCAAGCATTTAACCCAGTGCCTGGCATTGAATAAATCATGGTTATCTTTATAAAACATCTCCCTCGGGCGGTGCAGGGGACACTCAGAAAGGTGAAAACCAGCAAGTATTGCCCAGAATATGACTCTCATTTTCTCAGTCCCTTCCCTTCTGAAGGGCCCATCTTCCAAGCAAAAGGGAGAGAGAAATGGAGTGTCACCAGAAGGAAGACGTTCTTCTTTAATATCTGCTTCCTCAATGTCTCATCCATGTGAGTCAAGTGCTGCGTGTTTGAGGGAGAAAACTTGGGAGTAGGGAGAGCAAGAAGAAGTGGGATTCCGAGGACAAGCCCCCGATCCCTCTTGAAGGAAGAGATGGGAAGAAGGAAAGAACCCTCCCAGCCCCTCGGATCTCGGTATCGGGGGCCGAGCCATGGATTCTCCTCTGGTATTTGCACAGTAGGAAGCCTTCCTAGCTGATCCACGGAGAGGTTGACCTTGAATGATTTTAATTCCAGTGGCAACTCTGCTTATTTTTTCCAGCTTGCTCTGCTTTTTCTCTAAGCTCGTTTCCTGGCCTATCTCTTCCATCACTTCCTCCCCTGTTTTTCCCCAACTCAAACATTCTACACCCTTTAGATTGACCTGCTGACCCATCACATCAACAAAGAATGTGGATTCTGAGAAGACAGGCTTTGGTTCAGATGCTGACTGTATTTCTGGTTGTCTGTGTGAAGTGGGATGAGTGGCTTTGCCTTGCTACGCCTGAGTTTTTTCATCTGTTCAAAAGGCAGAAATTGTGCATTTCTCATAGGGTTGTGGAACTCTTGTGGGCTTATCTTATAGTTACCTACTGCTGTGTAACAAACCACCCTGAATCTTAGTGGGTTAAAAAAGGGAGTTATCCAAGGACCTACCTTACAGTGCAGGGAACTCTGTTCAATGTTACGTGGCAGCCTAGATGCAAGGGGAGTTTCGGGAAGAATGGCTACATGGATGTATATGGCTGAGTCCCTTTGCTGTCTACCTGAAACTATTACAGCATTGTTAATTGGCTATGTGAAATGAAAGTCACTCAGTTGTATCTGACTCTTTGTGACCCCATGGATTACACAGCCCATGGAATTCTCCAGCCAGAATACTGGAGTGGGTAGCCCTTTCCTTCTCCAGGGGATCTTCCCAACCCAAGGATCAAACCCAGGTCTTCCTCATTACAGGAGGATTCTTTACCTGCTGAGCCACCAGGGTACTCCAATATAAAATAAAATGTTTAAAATAAAAAAAAAGCATATCTGATCAAAATAAAAAGAGGGAGTTATATTGATTTTCTAATAAATCTACAACTTGGGTCCAGCTCAATGGGGACAACCTCTATGTTCCACTTGGTAACAGGTGGAAGGTTGGATGATGTAACTAGCTGCAGGCTTGTCCATCCTTGTATCTGGTGACTGGCCAGGCTTCTGTTGAGCCAGACAGCCAGAGCACCTACATGTGGCATTTTTCTGTGGCTACTTGGCCTCCTTACAAGATGGTGCTTAGGTTTTAAGGATGAGCATCCCAAGAGAGAGAAGACCAAGTGGAAGAAATACTTATTGCCTTTTATGATTTGACTTGGCTGCCCCAGAGGGTCACTGCTTCTACTTTCTGCTCATCGGGGAAATAAAGACATTTTCTCCCAGTTTCAGGGGGAACAGAAAGACTCCATTGGCTGACGGGGGAGGCAAAATTCTGGAAAGGCATTAGGAACTGGCAATATGCTGTGGTCTTTTTTTGTGGAAATCCAATGTGCCACAGTTAATATACATACAACTCTTTAATAGGAACTGGCACATGGGGAGTTGCAGTTATCTCAAGTTCAAGCTCTTTCTACAATCTGAAATTGTAGGATCCAGGGGGCTGAGACCTCATTATTCGCTGTTACCCTGAACTGGGCAAGACCTAGAGGGCATATTTGGCAAGTGTTTGTTGAGTGATCAATGCACAATTTTCAATAGTTCAACTGAGTGGCTCTTAAAACTGGCCCCTGATCAAAATCACCGAGGAGGTAAGTTCAGATTATCCCCAAGCTCTGCACTTGGCCTACTGAATCAGACTCTTTGAGGCTGGAGTTTGGGGATGAGTGCTTTTTAATGACCTTTTCCAGTGGTTTTCATGTAGCCAATGTGAGAACCAGCGTTTCTAAACTGTAGGCTTAACTCAGGAGAATCTGACATTCCTACTAGCAAAGAAAGTGTTAGTCACCCAGTCGAGTACCACTCTTTGCAACCCCATGGACTGTAGCCCACCAGGCTCCTCTGTCCATGGGATTCTCTAAGAATACTCAGCCATTAAAAAGAATACATTTGAATTCTTTCTAATGAGGTGGATGAAACTGGAGCCTATTATACAGAGTGAAGTAAGCCAGAAAGGAAAACACCAATACAGTATACTAACACATATATATGGAATTTAGAAAGATGGTAATGATAACCCTATATGTGAGACAGCAAAAGAGACACAGATGTATAAATCAGTCTTTTGGACTCTGTGGGAGAGGGTGAGGGTGAGATGATTTGGGAGAATGGCATTGAAATATGTATATTATCATATGTGAAACAGATCACCAGTCCAGGTTCGATACATGAGACAGGGTGTTCGGGGCTGGTGCACTGGGATGACCCAGAGGGATGGGATGAGGAGGGAGGTGGGAGGGGGGTTCAGGATGGGGAACACATGTACATCCATAGCGGATTCATGTCAATGTATGGCAAAACCACTACAATATTGTAAAGTAATTAGCCTCCAATTAAAATAAATAAGTTTATATATAAAAAAAAAAGAACTGGAGTGGGTTGTCATTCCCTTCTCAGGGGATCTTTCTGATCCAGGGATCAAACCTGGGTCTCCCATACTGCAGGTAGAGTCTTTACAGTCTGAGCCACCAGGGAAGCCCACTAGGAAAGAGCTGACCCATTTTATAGATGGACAAACTGAGGCTCAGGAGGTGAAGGGACTTGCCCAAAGGGACATAGTGAATTAGACTACCTTCTGAGAAGCAGCAGTGCAAGAGCTCTAGGCACTGTGGTTAGTTAGTGAAGGTAATATTTTTCGATCAGAGGTTTAGTGGTAGTGGGGAGAAAGCTTTAGTGGTTCTTTAAGTGGGCAATTCTCAAATTTGGTTTTTCACTTGCTTACCTCCCTTTGATTCTTTTGCCACATTGGAGTAGCATGTGCAGTTAACTCACGTCCTATTTTCATTAAATACACTCATTTTAAAAAAAATATTGTTTTACATTTTTATTATTATTTATTCAGCTGCACTGGATCTTAGTTGTATTACACAGGATCTTTGTTGCATTATACAAGATCTTTTGAAAGGTCACACAGATTCTCTAGTGTGCCCTGCGGGCTCAGTAGTTGTGGCTCCGCAGCATGTGGGATCTTACTTCACTCACCAGGGATCAAACCCTTGTCTCCTGCATTGGCAGGTGGATTCTGTACCACTGAGCCACCAGGAAAGCCCTAATTTTTTTTTTAATTAAAAAAAATCTTTGGCTGTGCCATGCAGCATGAGGGATCTCAGTTCTCCAACCAGGGATAGAACTCACACCTCCTGCATTGAGAGCATGAAGGCTTACCCACCAGATAACCAGGGAAGTCCCGGGATTTTCTGCTTTAAATAAAACCAATTAGCCAGTCCAGTCCAGGTTCCTGGTGCAAAGGACATGGGGAATCTGCTCCTCACCATCATTCAAGGGGCACCCAGGACTCCAACAATTGGATGCAAACTCTGGGGTCTTCATGGAGTCAAGAGCACACAGGAGCCTTGCTGAGCCTGTAGCACAGGAATCCTGAACCCAAGTGAGCCAAAAAACATGTTCTAGAAACAGTTTTCTTAGAGAGATCAGGAGGAATGGAAGAGAGGAAATATTTTCCAAAGTGGAATTGAGAGTGATGCGCTTCTCTGTTTGTTTAGTGATGAGTTCTGTGTGGTTTATACTCATGTATGGGGATAAATATTTTCCTTCCATTGTCATGGAAAGGGAGGGGTATAGAGAACTAAAAGAAGAGAAGGAGGTTGGGCGGGGGGAGATAGGAGGGATCAAAAAAAAAAAAAAGCAAAAAATGTTACTGTGGATTTATAGAATCCTGGAAATAGTTTCAACATCCTTTCTGGCCTGGCTGCTGCTGTATTACCTTCAGGTGGTTGCCAATATCTGCGAAAAACTCGTGCTCTTGGCTTGGGGGCTCAGAATACTGGGCAAACGCAGTGCTGAGAGAAGATGTCAAGGGACCCATATGTTCTTTGGATTTTGTGTTAAAGAACATCGGCAGCAATTTCAGAAGTGTTGCTATTTCAACCGGGTTGGTATTTCACACCAATTTTTTTTTTTTTTTTTTAAATAGTCAGCCGAGCCCAGAGCATCGAAATACCCTTGGAAGGGCCAGCTATCCCTCCAAAGAGCCGTGAGGTCGGCAGCAATTGTGTCTGCTGCTTGGAAGGGAACCAGTTCAAGCCGTTTTCAATTCACTGTGGAGAGTCTGTAGGAAAATCACATTTTGCTGTAAAGGACGCTAGCTCTTACAAAAAATCTTTGTCTTCATGTTTTTTTGGTCTGCTCCAAGTGTTGAACAAGTAAATTGGGAAAACTGCTATTGCACAAAAAATCAAGCTAAACTGCCCAATGGGGAGGGAGTGGGATACATTTTTATAAAGAGCGCCATCCAGGGACTTTTCCCCTGGTGGTCCAGTGGCTGGGGCTCTGAGCTCCCAATGCAGGGGGTCCCGGGTTCAATCCCAGGTCAGGGAACTACATCCCAACATGCCACAACTAAGAGTTTGCATGCTGCAACTAAAGATCCTTCATGCTGCAACTAAGACCTGGTGCAGCCAAACAGATAAATAAATATAAAAAAAAATAAAATAAAGAGCACCATCCACTCTCTGCCATAGATGGGACAGCAGTCTGGGGTCCCAGAACCATTCCAGGTATTTTGAAGAGGTTATTTAATTCCATTCTCAACAACAGGAGATAGGTATGTTATTTCCCATTTATAGAGGCTAAAACAGAGATTCTGATGGATGAAGTGATGTCCCCTAGTTGAGCAACTTGGAGGTGCCGACACTGAGATTTGAATCCATGCTAGTTTGACCCTTGAATCTTGTGATGGAGCAGGGGCATTTTCATATTCTTAGCCAAGACATATTGCTGTCATTCACAAATGTGTTCCTTTGGCAAATATTTATTGAGCACTTACTATATACCTGGCACTGTCTTAGGCACTCTTGATGCAAAAGTGAGCAAACCCAAATGCAAGTGGTAGAACCCTTTGCTTTTCTTCCATCCATTCCCATGGACAGTGCTCTACAAAATTCACTTGGAAACAGGGTCCTTTTCTGCTTTCCTCTGAGGTAGCTGTTGTGCACTGGGCTTTAGTTGTGTGTTGATTTAGTTGCTTCTTTTCATCAAATGTTGAACTCCAAGAGAATGAAAGGCTATATCCCAGAATTTTGGAAAAGGCATCTCCCAAACTCCAAGTAAACATGGGGCTCTGGACCTAGTATCATCATATTCCACCTTTGGCCACAGTGATTGGTCCAGGCAGGAGCATGTGACTCAGACTCAGCCAATCAAATTGCTTCCCTAGGATGTTTACAAGGGAACTGATAGGAAAGACTTTGTGATGTTTACTCAGGTGTGGCAATAATTCCAGCTTCTTGGTGGGAGCTGGCTTTGAAAAAGAGTGGAGACAGAGGACTGCCGGGTCTGAGTCCTTGATTCTGGGCATCCCTAGAGCCTGTTTCCTGCCTGCCTTTTTCTGTGGTTCAACAGGAGAATTACTGTCTCTCCACTTCCCTACTTTGATGAATGTCAGTTGGAGTTGATTTCTGTCACTTACACCCAGAGTCCTGATGAGTGCATCCTAAGTACCTATCATGACAAATATGTGGAAAAGAACTAGATACTGTGCTAAGGCCAATTATATCAGCAAGTGTGGGAATCAGGTCAGACTTGGGGGTGCAGGGGTAGTGGCACTGCCAGGGGGATTGAATATCACAGTAAGTGAAAGTCTGGGCATTTAGAGACTGACGGTCTTAGGTCCAAATCCAGGCTGCAGTTCCAGATTACTGGATAATACTGGGCAAGTTACTTAACCTTTCTGAGCTCATGACTGTGAATCTGGTCAGCAATGGAAAGGGCCCTGCAAGATGATATATGTCTGAGTCAAAATAGATGGAGCTGGAAAGTATCTAAAAGACCCCTACACTCTCCTTTGTGCTGGAAACTTGCCCCCATCCCCTTTTACTTCACATTCATCAGCAACACTGGTTGAAAGTCCCCTCTGTTTGTAAGGCACTGGGGGATAGCATCAAATAAAATGGACAACACCCCAGCTCTTTTGGAGCTTACAGTTACACATTATGGGTGGACTAGTAGGTAACACTGCTTTGAGGCAGGAGACATTCTGGGTGCTGTGGGTGCATTTGGGAGGGACCTGAGAGTTCCAGAAAGGCTACCAAGGGAAAGTGATATGTAAGTGGAGGTGTGGACAAAACATGTAGAAATAGACCAGGTAAGCAGGGAATTGAGGGGAAAAGCATGCTGCTGGTGGAGAAGCCAGCACAGACAAAGTCTTAGAAGCAAGCCTCGGCGGGGCTCCTTTCAGGAAAGCGATGGTGCATTGAGCATGGCTGGAGTATGAAGCAGGCAGGGTGGAAATGGGGCTGCAGAAGAACGTGGGGAAGATGCTGCCGAGTTTGGAGTCTTATGTTAAGATGTTAGGACTTTATCTTTAGGGCCATGGGGACCTTAGAAGAGCAAATGCAAGAGCCTTCCAGGTGTCCTCTGGAGGTCAGAGCAGAGGACAAATCAAGGCTAGAATCCTGGATCCAAGATGGAAAACTCTTAGGACTTCCCTGGAGGCCCAGTGATTAAGAATCTGCCTTGCAACGTGGATCGGATCCCTGGGTTGGGGAACTAAGACCCCACATGAGCCCAAGCCTGCAGCTACTGAGCCTGAGTGCCACAACTAGAGTCCCTGAGCCCCAAGTCTGCGTGCTGCAACTAGGAGCCAACACAGAGAAATAAATTAAAAAAAAAAAAAGATGGAAAAAATTTTTAGAGTCCAGCCTCCCATTTTCCAGATGGACAACTGAGTTCCCAAGAGGCAAAGTGACAGGCCTGGTGTCACAAAGCTGGTGAGCAGAGGGGCTGGAACCAGAGTCCAGGTCTCTGGATCTCAAACCAGTGCTTTCTTCTGCCCCTGGAGTTCTTCCCCTCCAAGCGCCAACCTGGGCCAAATCCAGCCCCTCGTAGCTCTTCTGAACTTGAGAAATCTTCCATTCCTCACGTACACACAGCCATGCTGTCTCAGGAAGCTTGCAATAAATTTTTTTTTTTCAGGCAACGCCTTGCTCCCATCCCTGCAAAACAATGTATTTATTATTGCTAAGCCTTTTCCATCTTTGAGGAGAAAATGCATACCACATGACTCCCCAAAGCTGAGCTGTCCCGGTTTACAAATACAGTACGTTAATAGCTTTGTAAACATTTATTCGGGATGACAGCTGAGGGAAACATGTGGCATTAATTAGAAGGCTCAGCAACTCAGCCTATTAAGAGGGAGTTTAAATCTGAATTAGCTGGCTTTGCTGAGACGAGAGGCTCTGGGGAACAAAACTTCGCTCTAATGCGTTCTGACTCCGTGGACGTGGGGGTGTGTCGGGGTCCATGGGAGTCTCTTAGGGAGGAAGCCTGTGTCATGGCGAGATGGTCGTGGAGTCATGTGGTTGCAAAACGATCAGGGTTAGCCTCCCCAACGGTCTGCCCTCCTGGGTCCTGAGACTCGCCATGGCTACAGAGGATGGGAGCATGCCAGTGCAGGAGACATAAGAGATGCGGCTTTGATCCCTGGGTCGGGAAGAGCCCCTAGAGGAGGAAATGGCAACCCACTCCAGTATTCTTGCCTGGAGAATCCCATGGACAGAGGTGCCTGGTGGGTTACAGTCCCTGGGGTCGCAAAGAGTCGGACATGACTTAGCAACTGAGCATGTTCCGCACAGAGTTCTCCCGTCAGAGCATCCTGATTATCTCTGCCTTGTGGTACCCACGAGCCTCCTCAGTAAACTGGGTGCTCAGGGAGCCAGAAGTTGGCCCTGTTTCCCACTTCCTCCTTGTCCAGCAAGGCTTGGTTTAAAGTAGATGCTGGAAGGGGTGATCTCATCTCAGCCTTAAGTTCATCAAAGGTTGCATATTTTGATGTTTGAGATTATCCCCCAATGGTTGTATATCTGCACATAGAAGCGTCCTGAGAACATTGAAAGGAGGTGACATTTGTCACTTGCCTCTGAACTTATGTCCTATGCTTGGAACGTATCTCTTGTTGATATATGAACATCCTTTTATTATTTATTTTTTAAATAAATCTTTCAATTGGGCTATTCATGAATAGTCCAATGGCATTGTTTTGTTGCACCTGAAATGGTGTTCAATATGTTCATCTGTTACATGCATTAAGCATTAAATCACACCCTGGTTTGCATGTGATACTGTTTTGACTTTTCTTCATTGGTGAATGTTCCCAAGAGCTTCTGAATACAGAAGGGACCCAGGTCTGCTGTGAACTCTTAGAATCTGGATGGTGCTTTGTGACTGTATGTTGATTGCATCTATGGAAGAAGGAATGACCTTGGGAAGTCGTGTGTCTTCTCTGGGGCTCAGTTTTATCATCTATAAAGTGGGACGGTAGACACAGAAGGAGGGTTGGGTAGTCAAGGGCTGAGGATGCAGTGAGTTGACTCACAATATGCTACACAGTTCTGGTTTCTTTCTTTCTTTCTTTTTTTTTTTGCAGTCTTTAGTCTCTTTCATTTATTTATTTGGCTGTGCTGGATCTTAGTTGAGGCACATGGGGATCTTTAGTTGTGGCATGTGGGATCTAGTTCCCTGACCAAGGATCAAACCTGGGCCTCCTGCATAGGGAGCTCAGAGTTTAACCACTGGACCACCAGGGAAGTCCTTACACAGTTCAGACTTCTGCTCTGTTGGCTCTGCCCTCTTGCCCCTCTGCCCTGATGCCATCACCTTTGTCCCCCTGCTCACACCTTCCTGGTTGAGCCAGGCTCCCATCTTCCCAAAACTCCAAGCACAGACTCACCTGGTATCTGACTTGGCTGGATGACCCAGAAGCTGAACTGATTCTCTTTTATTTTGGCTTCATCTCCAAGCCACAACCTTCTCCCTCTCTTCTCCACTCACTGTGCAGGCACTGGAAGTTCGAAGACTTGGTGGTTTTCAAAGATTTTTTTTTTTCCTCCTAGGAAACGAGATTGATAACACAAACAATGTCTGTTTTACAGACACTCTGGAAGTGGCCCTGGATGAAGTGGGGGTCAGATTTGGCGGGAATCTCCCTCTCTGAATTCTGGGATATTGTAGAGCCTTGATATTATCCATATCCTCATTTAATGGATAGAGAACCAGTGGTCTGAGGGGGCAGTGCCTCGCCAGGCTGAGAAGTGGCAGAGCTGGGGCCAGAACATGGCTCTTTTCATTGCATCTTTTCTAAGAGTGCAAGAGTTTAGAAGGGCCTACACATACCTCTAGTAAGGATCATGGGAGATATATATAGGTAGATAGAGGGTAAGAGTGGGGGGCCAGGAGTTAGACTTTCTGGATTCCCATCTTGCCCTCAGCACTTAGAAACCGTGTGCCTGGGCAAGTCCAGTCGCCACGCATGGCTGATGGCTACCATATTGGATCACATGGCTACTGAACACAGGCTGGAACCTAGGAGTACCTGGTTTACATTTCTAGCTCTGTTGCTCATTTGCTGTGAAATTTGGACCAGTTACTTAATTTCACTAAAGCTCAGTGTCCTTATCTGTAGAGTGAGACTGAAATCGAAATCACGGCACCTATCCAGATCATAGTTCCTGGAACCACCAAGGTCCCCGCCTCTGAGACACAGTCTACAGCAGACGGCATCAGGAAGATGGTGAAGCCTTCCAGAGACTCTTCGGGCATTTTCTGACAGTTTCACTGAGCACTCACCCCGTCCTTGGGTCAAGGTAAAGAGGGGGCTCACTCGGATTCTTCGTTGTTGGTTCTCTGTTATGTGGACCACAGGTGGTTTTGCTTGGTCCTTGGAGTGTGCTGTTCCCTTTTGGCTGGCTGACTGCATGGAGGGTGAGGCAGGGGATGGGGGTGGGCTGGGAGGGAAGAGATGGATGCAGAGGCAGCCCAGCCTCCCTGGCACTAACAGTCTGTCCATCTAATAACAAAGGCCAAGTTCTGGGCCTGTCTTGACCTTTCAGGTACAGATAATAAACAGTAGCTAAATGCAAGGGCAGAGAAGCCAGTGAATGGAGGACAAGGCCAACCCACGCCAGGGAAATAGCTGAGACTAGCGGGCTATAAGGTCTGAAGGGCAGCCTTCATAAACCCTCCCTGGCCTTTTCTTTGCCTTTCCCCCCACCCCACCCTCTTTGTTTTTTTCCCCTTTTTTCTCCCACTCTAATGTAGGAAGGAGGAGGTTGCTTTATTTATTTTGAGTGTTTAGGCATTTCTGTGGGTCCTCATTGTAAGCACTTCACAGTCTCCTCTACCTCAACACTCTCTAGCATCCCATGGATCCCTGCAGATAGAGTTATGACTTAGAAGTCTTCAGTCTTTCCCCAAGGAAAATGGGGTTGTTTCTCAGAGTCTGGAAGATCTCCCAGGTTTGCCAGACTTACTGTGAAGTGGGCATCTCAGAGCAGTGCAGGGAGTGGGAAGCTCAGAGATGTCTCCCCAGAGCTGACTTGGACCACAATCCACCCATCACACCTTCCTGCTGAGTCTGCAGCAGGTATCGGAGAGTGACCTTGAGAAAAAAAAATGAGAAAGCAAAGGAAAAGGGCTACTTCTAGACTAGTACTCTTTCTAGCTGGTTCTTGGGTTGGTGAAATGGCCGAACTGAGTGTTCCTTCTATTTTCTCCACCTGGGCCTAGCTTTTCCAAATACATCCATAGCAGATTCATGGGTTGGCTCTCTGCTTTCCCAACTCCTTGATGCTAAAGAGGAAGGGTTGGGTATTCCCTGGTGGTCCAGTGGTTAAGGCACCAACTTTTCACTGCTGCGGGCCCTGATTCGATATCTGGTCAGGAACCTAAGATCCCATAAGCCATACATGTATACATGCTAAGTCACTTCAGTCGTGTCTGACTCTTTGTGACCCCATAGACTGTAGCCCACCAGGCTCCTCTGTCCATCGGGATTCTCCAGGCAAGAACACTAGAGTGGGTTGCTAGCCCCTCCTCCAGGGGTTTTTTCTGACCCAGGGATCGAGCCCACATCTCTTACGTCTCCTGCATTGACAGGTGGGTTCTAGAGCATGGCCAAAAAAAGGGACTTCCCTGGCAGTCCAGTGGTTAAGATTCTGCCTTCCAATGCAGGTGGTGTGAGTTTGATCTCTAGTAGGGAGCCAAGATCCCACATGCCTTGCAGCCAAGAAAAAACCAGACCATAAAACAGAAGCAATATTGTAACAAATTCAATAAAGACCTTAAAAATGGTCTATAGCAAAAAAATTCTTTAAAAACAAATGAAAAGGAATAAAGAGGAAGGGTCATGTTGAAGAGAATGTTCGAGGCAGATAATTTCATAGGACATGGACCAGAGAAGCAGAGGTCCTGATTCCAGTTCAGATTCTGCTGCTGACCACAGTGTGACCAGGGTCAAAGACGTCACCCCATTCCTGGCCTCCATTTCTTCATCTCTAAATTGATAAAAGAGTATTTCTCCTATGCAGAAATATTTTCAAGGAAATCTTTCTTGGAAAGATAAGACGCCATCTTTATTTAGTAATACCGAACCCTGTGTATTTGTAGATGATGCAGGCCTCACCTTCAGTTTTCTTTCCTCTGTAATTTGGGAACTTTGAGGTAGGATGGAAAGACCAAAGTAATGGCCATGTAAAGGGCTTTTGGTTAAAAGATGGTAGGAGAGATGTGGAAAGTGTTGTGAACAATCGCAGCCCAGACCATGTTCATAGCCAGGTTCCTAGCTGGGTTCATGGCCGGGTTGATAGCTGGGTTCATAGCCAGGTTCACGGTCAAGTTCATGGCCGCATTCTGCAGTTTGCCTCCAAGTCCTACTCTTTAAAAGAAAAAATCATTATTGGAGCTGCCAAATCAATATTAAAACCAGTGACTTATGAAAGGACCTGGCAGTCAGCACAGGGAATCTTTTTGCACCTTTTAATTTTGCAGAAGGACGGGGGTATCTGATCTGGGGCTGGTCTTTCAGTAACACCAAACCCAGAGACGGAAAAAGAGTTTCCTCAGTCAACCGGTCTCATTTCTTGAAGTTTGAGATGACTCGCATTGGAGATGTTCCAAGGAAGAGGAAGGATCAGAAACTTTAGTTCCCCATCTTCTATGTGGGAAAAGATGCCCACATGACTGAGTGAAATAAGATGAACTTTCAGAAAATAAGAGCTTTCAGAAATCCAGTGATGCTCAGTAAACCCATCCTGTTTTTTTGTTTTTCTTTTGTAAGCGACACATTACTCAGCACCTTCAGACGCTGCCAGTGGGAGGGCACATCAATCAATCTTTCTGGAGGGCATATTCTTTAAAAAAAAAAAACAGGTATGCCCTTGGTCTCAGAAATCCCACTTTTAGGAGATTATCCTGAGGATGTGGTTGGAGAAATATCTTGAGGTGTGAGGACGAGATGGTGATGTCACAGCAGCATTGTTGATGGCAGTGAAAAACCAGAAACTCCCTCAACGTCCCCAGTAGGAGATGGCTTGTGAAATTAATCTGTAATCTCCCACTGGAAGATGAAGCAGCTGTTAGAAATTATTTCCTCCTCTTTCTCTCCTTCCATTCCTCCTTCTTTCCTTCCTTTTTTTTCTTTCAGTCTTTCCTTATACAAATATTTGTTGAGCGCCTAGTCTGTCCCAGACTCTGTGTCCAAGTGAACTCAGTGCAATAGCTAAGTGGACAGGCATGAAAAGATGTTTATGATGTATTAAGTAATAAACACACAATAAAATAAAATAAAAGGCTAGTTTCATGGATGTATTATATGATCCTACTCTTGTAAGTATATATATATTTTTTTCTTTCTTTTTTTTTTGGTTGTGCCATGTGGCATGTGGGATCTTATTTCCCTGACACAGCATTGAACACATGCCCCCTGCAGTGGAAGTGCAGAGTCCTAACCACTGGACAACCAGGGAAGTCCCCTATGTATTTATATGACAGGATATGAGATAGAATGTTTGAAAATACATGCACCAAAATATCACTGGTCAGTTTTCTCCAGAAGTTGAGATAATGAATGACCATAATCTCTTTAAATCTTTTATGTTATCTGCATTGTTAAATTGCTTATGGTGAGATTACATTTCTTAGGTAATTCAGGTTCACTGAGGTTCTGCATGATTTGGCCTCAAACCTGCCCATTGTCTCCCGACCCCCAGCCTGCCCCAACCTTGCCACATAGGGTCTCTGTCTCTTAAATGTGTCAGGTGTTTCCTGACCTCAGGGCCTTTGCACGTGAGGTTCACTCTGCCTGGAATACTCTTTCCTCAGGTCATTGCCAGCTCCTTCTATTTATTTCAGTCTCTACTTACAGCCTGGAGGATCCCATGGATAGAGGAGCCTGGTGGGCTGCAGTCCATGGGGTCACTGAGAGTTGGACACAACTGAGCGACTTCACTTTCACTTTTCACTTTCATGCATTGGAGAAGGAAATGGCAACCCACTCCAGTGTTCTTGCCTGGGGAATCTCAGGGATGAGGGAGCTTGGAGGCTGCCGTCTATGGGGGTCACACAGAGTCGGACAGGACTGAAGCGACTTAGCAGCAGCAGCAGCAGCAGCTACTTAAGTACTCAGAGAGAACATCCCTGCTCACCAAACTAAAATTAGCATGCCCTGCACATTTCATTGCACTTCCCTATTTTAGTGACTTCATAGTGCTTATAAATGGATTTTATAAGCACTGGATTTTTCTCTAATCTAATTTCTCTCTTTTCCACTTGAATGCAAGTTTTCTGTGCACAGTTGTGTTGTTGTTCAGTCGCTCAGTCATGTCCAACTCTTCGTGACCCAATAGACTGCAGCATGCCAGGCTTCCCTGTCCTTCACTGCTTCCTTGTCCTTCACCATGTCCTGGAGTTTGCTGTAACTCACAGGGAGTTTTTGTACTTGGTTTCTGGAAGAAAACTTGACCTATAACAAGAAATCAATAAATATTTGTGGAGTGAACAAATTCTGGGAAATATATATATTCTAAAAAGAATTCTTTTTCAACAGTCCTCCTTTGTTGCTTACCAGAGACATGTAGGAAAGCGGTAACGTACAGCTGGAAGAGTCTCTCTACTCAGCCAGTGTACTGTTTCTGACCTTGCAAGTAACCTTGTGGTGCAAGGTACCTGTACCACTGAGCATGCCATGCCCAAGAGTTGGCATCTACCCAGATGGAAGGAGGCACTTGAATCCTCACCCACAGATGGTACTCCAATGCCTCGTCTGTAGCTTTGGAGCTTTAGTCACCTAAGTTGTAACTCTTGCTCTGTGGGTAATTTGCTGTGTGATATCTCTCAAGTTTTAGAAGCTCTCTGGGCTGCAGTTTTCATCTGTGCATAGAGATCTTATCCATTTCCAGATCTATCAGGATGCTACAGCATCAGTAAGCTGAAGTCACACCATTAGTGCCCTTTCACAGCTGTCTTATTCCTTATTGGGCATCATTATTCCCATTGTAAACCTCTCAGACCAGCCTAGGATAGAAGAAAGGGAAAAAAATAATATTATTAGAGCAACTCCTGAATGAATGCTAGTTAACTTCATGACAATATCCTGAAGCATAGTTATGCCCATCTTGATATTGTTTAGTTGCAGAGTTGTGTCCGACTCTTTTGCAGTCCCATGGACTGTAGCCTGCCAGGCTCCCTCTGTCCATGGGATTTCCCAGGCAGGAATACTGGAGTGGGTTGCCATACCCTTCTCCAGCAGATCTTCTCAGCCCAGGGATCAAACCTATATCTCCTGCATTGCAGGCAGATTCTTTACTGCTGAGCCACCAGGGAAGCCCTATGCCTATCTTATAGACGAGGAAAACGGACATAATGTTTTGCCCAGGGACTCAGAATGAGCAAGGGGCAAAAAAAGACTTGACTTTCTATCTATTACTATGATAACATTGAGGCAGGTCACTTCCAAGTTATAATGACACACAGTTCTTAATGGATGCTAATTTCCTTGACAATCAAGTCAGGTTGCTGAGCAACAGAGACTGGCAAAGCCCTAAACAGTCAGCTCCCTCTATATCTGCTAGAATTATTTTTCTAATAATTCTAATAACAAAGGAAAAGATTTAAGGAAAAAAGTTTGCAATAATCCATGTCTTGGGCAGCCTTGGGCAGATATTGTATCAAAATCCTTCTGTGAATCAAGTCAGTTTATTTACTTACCATCAGGGTCCTTCCAGCTTAGTTCCAAGAGGGGAGTTATAGTTCGAAGGAGGCCAACTCTGGGGAGGCTAGCATTATTGGCATTGAGCTGGAGGCCCAGATCCTTCATTGCAAGGTCAAGGGTTCTTGGTCTTGGCAGGTGGAGAGGAAGAGAGTGAGCGCCAGCTTTTGTTTTTATTTGCCTATTTATTTATATTGGGGTGAAATTGACATAACATAAAATTAACCATTAAAATATGTTTCCTAGTTTTTTTATTGGATTATAATTGCTTTTAAATGTTGTGCTAGTATCTGCTGTTACACAAAATGAATCAGCTCTCAGTTCAGTTCAGTCGCTCAGTTGTGTCCAACTCTTTGTGACCCCACGAATCACAGCATGCCAGGCCTCCCTGTCCATCACCAACTCCCGGAGTCTACCCAAACCCATGTCCATTGAGTTGGTGATGCCATCCAGCCATCTCATCCGCTGTTGTCCCCTTCTTCTCCTGCCCCCAATCCTTCCCAGCATTAGGGTCTTTTCCAATGAGTCAACTCTTCGCATGAGGTGGCCAAAGTACTGGAGTTTCAGCTTCAACATCAGTCCTTCCAATGAACACCCAGGACTGATCTCCTTTAGGATGGACTGGTTGGATCTCCTTGCAGTCCAAGGGACTCTCAAGAGTCTTCTCCAACACCACAGTTCAAAAGCATCAATTCTTCAGCACTCAGCTTTCTTCACAGTCCAACTCTCACATCCATACATGACTACTGGAAAAACCATAGCCTTGACTAGACGAATCTTTGTTGGCAAAGTAATGTCTCTGCTTTTAAACATGATGTCTAAGTTGGTCGTAACTTTCCTTCTAAGAAGTAAGTGTCTTTTAATTTTATGGCTGCAATCACCATCTGCAGTGATTTTGGAGCCCAGAAAAATAAAGTCTGACACTGTTTCCCCATCTATTTGCCATGAAGTGATGGGACTGGATACCATGATCTTTGTTTTCTGAATGTTGAGCTTTATGCCAATTTTTTCACTCTCCTCTTTCACTTTCATCAAGGGGCTTTTTAGTTCCTCTTCACTTTCTGCCTTAAGGGTGGTGTCATCTGCATATCTGAGGTGATTGATATTTCTCCCGGCAATCTTGATTCCATCTTGTTCTTCTTCCAGCCCAGCATTCCTCATGATGTACTCTGCATATAAGTTAAATAAGCAGGGTGACATATACAGCCTTGACGTACTCCTTTTCCTATTTTAACCAGTCTGTTGTTCCATGTCCAGTTCTAACTGTTGCTTCCTGACCAGCATACAGGTTTCTCAAGAGACAGGTCAGATGGTCTGGTATTGTCATCTCTTTCAGAATTTTCCAGTTTATTGTGATCCACACAGTCAAAGACTTTGGCATAGTCAATACAGCAGAAATAGATGTTTTTCTGGAAGTTTCTTGCTTTTTCGATGATCCAGTGGATGTTGGCAATTTGATCTCTGGTTCCTCTGCCTTTTCTAAAACCAGCTTGAACATCTGGAAGTTCATGGTCACATATTGCTGAAGCCTGGCTTGGAGAATTTTGAGCATTACTTTACTAGCATGTGACATGAGTGCAATTGTGCGATAGTTTGAGCATTCTTTGGTATTGCCTTTCTTTGGGATTGGAATGAAAACTGACCTTTTCCAGTCCTGTGGCCATTGCTGAGTTTTCCGAATTTGCTGGCATATTGAGTACAGCACTTTCACAGCATCATCTTTTATGATTTGAAATAGCTCAACTGGAATTCCATCACCTCCACTAGCTTTGTTTTTAGTGATGCTTCCTAAGGCCCGCTTGACTTCACCTTCCAGAATGTCTGGCTCTAGGTGAGTGATCACACACCATCGTGATTATCTGGGTCGTGAAGATCTCTTTTGTACAATTCTTCTGTGTATTCTTGCCATCTCTTCTTAATATCTTCTGCTTCTGTTAGGTCCATACCATTTCTGACCTTTGTCGAGCCCAGAATCAGCTCTATGTGTATATAAATACCCCCCCCCCTTCTTAAACTTCCCTCTCACCCCCACATCTCACCTCTCTATGTCCTCACAGGGCACCAAACTGACATATACCCAGGAGTGGAATTGCTGGGCCACATGGTGAGGAGCCTGGTGGGCTACAGTCCATGGGGTCACAAAGAGTCAGAGACGACTGAGCGACTCACACACACACACACACACACACACAGGGCGATGCTATGTTTAACTTTTTGAGGATCTGCTACAATTCTTTCCAGAGTGACTTCTCCACCTTCCACTCCCATATATAAGCATTCCATTTCCTTCACATTGTCACCAACTCTTGTTACGTTTTATTTTCTTACTTATGACCATCCTAGTGGGTGTGAAGTGGGTGTCTTATTATGGTTGTGATATGCATTCCCTAATATGCATAGTAATGTGGAGCATCATTTCATGTGCTTATTGGCTATTTGTGTATCTTCTTTGCAGAAATGTCCATTCAAAAGTCCCTGGCCCAATTTTTAATTGGGTTGTTCGTGTTTTTGTTGTCAAGCTCTAAGCTTTCCTGACCTCATCAGCTGTGTTGCTGCAGGGCCCATTGGTGAAGCTGCCAGATGCAAAGAAGACCTGCCTAGATAATCCCCGGACAAACCAGACTCAGGAAATGAAGAGAGGCTGCCTGGGTGAGTCCAATGTTTTGAGTTTGGCCAAACTTGCAAAAAATTAAGAAGCCTTCCCTTTATAGAATGCTAGAAAGACTTCTGCAATTCTGGCTAAAAAAAACCACTCTCATTCTAGGACACAAGCAGTTCTCATTATGAGAACATTCTACACCCTTAAGTCCCTTTAATCACTTCTAACACTCTTTCTTTATCTCTCATATGGAAACAATATGTCCTATTTTCCATGCGCTGTAATTATCCCCTTTGATAAAACCATGTGGGGAAACATGTACAACACACCAAGTATTATCCACCTGGCCCATTTACATAGACTCCCCCCTCCCTTTAGATTTTGCTTCATGTATTTTTACAGCCATATTCCACAGCATCAGTCAGAGAGACAGTGAACGGAAAATGTAGCATGATTCCAAATTTCTCCCTCTCCTTTCATCTTCTGCTTCTTCCCTGTAATTCCATTAACCCATCACACCAACCAAACAAAACTTTGGAGCCAGGGAGATCTCTCAACACCTCTGATGCAGGGTGTAGGTCTCATTCTGTCTTGGCACCGGAAAGTCCTTTTAAGTCTGGGAGGAAGGCCCATCTTAGCTCACCTCCAGCCACGGCCATGAGGTTGGAGTGAGGCTCCCGGCACCAACCTTATTGGAAAATGAATTCCAATCTCTGCAGTTTGATCCTTTCTGCTAGACTCTTGAGTCTTTTTGGAAAGCCGTGGATTGAAGTGACAGGACCTCTGGTTTTGAAATTATAAGGCTCTATGCTAAATCATGAGTCTACTATTTTAACGGATTTGGGACCTGGGATGAATGAATCATTCCTGGACCCAGTTTCTTGATCTTTAAAATGGGGATAACATCCGTGCCCACTCTACAGTATTCGTGTATTATAATGATGGCCAGTCTTTTTTTTTTTTTTTAAGATTTTTTTTTTTTGGATGTGGATCATTTTTAAAGTCTTTCCCTTCTTCAGGGGGTCTTCTCAGTGCGGGTCTCCTGCACTGCAAACAGATTCTTTACCAGCTGAGCCATCAGTGAAACCCATTTTTAAAGTCTTTATTGAATTCATGATAGCATGCTTCTGTTTAATGTTTTGTTTTTTTATTGGCCACGAAGCATGTGGGAGCTTAGCTCCCTGACCAGGAATCGAACCTACACCTCCTGTATTGGAAGGCAAAATCTTAACCACTGGATCACCAGGGAAGTCCCATGATGGCCAGTCTTGATCAAGTACTTGTGTGCTGAGCACTGGGTGAAATGTTTCATAACTTAAAAGTGTAACCCTTGCCACAGTTTTACCTACATGCCCCTTTCAGCTCCATTTTACAGATGGGGATACTGAGACTTAGGGGCATTACTTTAACTTGGCCAGATGGACACAGCTGGCCCTTGGGGGAGCTGGGATGAGTGCCCTGTCTCCTTGGTGTCACTATCCTCTGTGGCCTCCTCTCTCTCTGGTGATGTAAAGTGTGTCCCCTTCCAGCCCATGGCAGCTGGGAAGTGCAGAGTTCTGAGCATGTAGTAAATGGGCTCTGTTTACCCCTTTCCTTCCCTTTCTTCTTCAGAATGAATCTTCCATCGGGGGCCTTTCTTGAGACCAAAGTTCAGGAGGGCAAGGCAGAGTTCTGTATGGGATTTGCTTAACGTTGCCAAAGGCTTTCAAAGGTTTCGGGGGTCTACAAAGCCCCTGAAGAATTTGGCTTGGAGCAGTTTTCCCCTTCGTTTCTAAATCCACGAGCAGATTAGGCAAAATGGAATCCGTATGTTTCTGATTCATTTACACTTAACTCATCAAAATGTTCCTTTTTATGAGCTATTTGATGTCCAGAAAGCCTTTTGAGTAGATTTTATAAGCCTTTTAAAGACTTTGCTCTTAGAAACAGGCGGTTGCGTTTGGCCAAGAATAAACAAACTTGAACCTCAAAAGTGCTGAGCTCGCCAGGGATCCTGCTGCCAGAGGGCAAATTTGCAAAGTCACCCCTTCCTCACTCCTGACACCTTCTTCCATTTCTTCAGCTCGCCCCCCTGCCCCCCAACCGTGGCCTCTCTGCTTTACTTGCAGAACTTTTTCACCCTAGTTCCAAACATTTGCACCTCCTTGCAACATACTTCTTTTGTAGCCACTTATCCTAGCTGGGGCAGCCCCCAAGTGTTTCTTACCTACCTGCCTGGGTGCAATTGAGATCACACATGAAAAGATGCAGTTAATCCCCAGTAGCTTGGAAATCAGTTCTGATATGCTTAGACGCTCCCACTGACAACAGTGTGCAGCTGGAGTGTAATAGCCTTGTTTTGCTTTCCCTGTGTTTCTTTTTTTAAGGTGGTGGTTGTCGTTCAGTCACCAAGTTGTGTCTGACCCTGCAGCTCTATGGACTGCAGCATGTCAGGCTTCCCTGTCCCTCCCCATCTCCTGGAGTTTGCTCGAATTCATGTCCATTGAGTCTGTGATGCTAGCCAACCATCTCTTTCTCTGTCAGCCCCTTCTCCCCCTGCCCTCAATCTTTCCCAGCCTCAGGGTCTTTTCCAATGAGTCAGCTCTTCACATCAGGTGGACAGAGTATTGGGGCTTCAGCTTCAGTATCAGTCCTTCCAATGAATATTCAGGGTTGATTTCTCTTAAGATTGACTGGTTTGATCTTCTTGCGGTCCAAGAGACCTTCAGGAGTCTTATCCAGCACCACAGTTTGAGAGCCTCAGTTTTTCAGTTTTCAGCCTTTATGGTCCACCCCTCACATCCATCCATGACTACTGGGAAAAACATAGCTTTGCTTTGCCTTTCATTTATGAAGGTGAAACTGGATATATGTATAGAAGAGTGGTGTGCAATTTCCTTGTAAGAGTAAATAAAGATTTAAGAAAAAAATATAGTAAGCAAATGATTATAGAGATGCTGAAGTTGGCAAAATTTTTGAAGGCAGCACCCAAAGGATTGATGTTTGGGAGACATACATCAAGTCCATTTTACAGGTGATGAAATTGAGTCTTAGCAAAAAGTCACAGGCTCAAGAGATAGGCCAGGGTCAAGTTTAGACCTCAAGTGTACTGGTGAGCTTTGGTTGTTCAGACCATGTCCTGGATGGTATTTTCTTGGACATGTTTAATGTGTTTAGTGGTTTTGTACTGGGCCTAGGTCATGCCCAGTCCGAATGGCCACCACATTCTACCACTGGAGGGAGGAGGGAGTGGATAAGCAAATGAATGAATGAATGAATGAATGGCTTCTTCAAGTCAGATGCCTGACTTGAAGAAAGAAAGAGATCTTAGAAGGGACCAGGCCAGGCTAAGCTAGATCCTAAGTGGATCTTAACTGCTCCAAAATATAGAGGTGTTTTTAGTTTTAGACCAATGGTTGTCAACCAATGTTGGGTGGTTTGAGGACACTGTCTTGCCTGAGGATGTTTGGAAATTTCTAGAGATGTTATTTTTTTTTTAATATTTATTTTATTTATTTGGCTGTTTGGGGTCTTAGTTGTGGCACACAGGATCTTCAATCTTCCTTGTGGCATGTGGGATCTATTGATAGTTCCCAGACCAGGGATGCAACCCGGGCCCCATGTATTGGGAGCATGGAGTACTGGCCACTGGACTACTAGGGAAGTCCCCAGGGATGTTATTAGTTGTCATCATGGAGGGGGTGTTTGGATCTGGTGGATGTAAGTCATGGATAATATTCTATAGCGTACAGAGCATCCCCCCAGAATGAAGAATTATCCAGAATGTTAATAGTGCCCAGGCTGAGAAACTGTTTTAAGTAACTGATGGAATCATGGAGACTTGAAAATAGAGAGGGTCTGAGGCTATTTTGAAGAGTCTAGTCTTGCTGAGTACTTAGAAATACTTTTTCTTTTTCTTACTGGCTGGCTGTCACTTTGTGAGCTCTCTCACATTTTAGTTTGCTGATTGGTGCAGGTATGTATTTATAAACAAAGATATTGATTGATAGACTTAGTCATTTGTTGATATCATAGTCTCTCTTCATTGCTGTGATAGTGCAAAAGCATGTTTGACTCCTGTATCCACAGTTTATACCTTCAATTGCCCAGTAGAAGCCCTGTGGATTTCTACAAGTGTTTTTCTCTTTTTGGTTTTGTTTTAAAATTTTTATTATTTTTTGGTCACACCACATGGCATGTGGGACTCTTTGTTCTTCAACCAGGGATTGAACTCTTACCCACCTACAGTGGAAGCATGGAATTTTAACCACTGGACCACCAGAGAAGTCCCTGTTTTGTTTTAGAAGGGAGTATCTGTGATGAAATATTTCTGGATAACTTTGAAACTATTTTGTCTGTTAGTGCTTTGGATGCTGGCCAGAAACTTAAAGACAATTTGGTACCTGCATCAAAGAACCAGTCAGAGGCAATAGTATTGGTCTCTTTGCATGTTTATCTCTTGCACCAGGCCATATGCATCTAGAGAGCAGGGGTTATATTCTTTTCATGGCTACTCCCTCAGCACCTGATACCCTGTCAGTCTTCTAAGAAGAGCTGAGTGAGTATTATTTAAATTAATGTATCATATTTCTTGGGCTCCCCTGGCAGCTCAGCTGGTAAAGAACCCACCTATAATGCAAGAGACCTCGACTGGATTCCTGGGTTGGGAAGATTCCCTGGAGAAGGGATAGGCTACCCTCTCCACGATTCATGGCCTTTCCTGGTGACTCAGATAGTAAAGAACCCGCCTGCAATGTAGGAGACCTGGGTTCAATCCCTGGTTGTGAAGATCCCCTGGAGAAGGGAATGGCAACCCACTCCAGTATTCTTGCCTGGATGATCCCCATGGACAGAAGAGCCTGGCAGGCTATAGTCCATGGGGTCTCAAAGAGTTGAACATGACTGAGTGACTAAGCATAGTATAGCACATCATATTTCTTTTTTTCATATTTATTTATTTTTATCTTAATTAATTAATTTATTTTAATTGGAGGCTAATTACAATATTGTAGTGGTTTTTGCCATACATTGACATGAATCAGCAATGGGTGTACATATGTTTCCATTCTGAACCCCCCTCCCACCTCCCTCCCCATCGCATCCCTCAGAGTTGTCCCAGTTCACCGGCTTGGAGTACCCTGTTTCATGCATTGAACTTGGACTGATGATCTATTTCACATATGGTAATATACATGTTTCAATGCTATTCTCTCAAATCATCCCACCCTCGCCTTCTCCCACAGAGTCCAAAAGTCTGTTCTTTATATCTATGTCTTTTTTCCTGTCTCACATATAGGATCATTATTACCATCTTTCTGAATTCCATATATATGCGTTAATATACTGGATTTGGTGTTTTTCTTTCTGACTTACTTCACTCTGTAGAATAGGCTCCAGTTTCATCCACCTCATTAGAACTGATTCAAATGTGTTCCTTTTTAATAGCTGAGTAATATTCCATTGTGTATATGTACCACAGCTTTCTTATCCATTTGTCTGCTGATGGACATTTAGGTTGCTTCCATGTCCTAGTTATTGTAAACAGTGCTGTTATGAACATTGGGGTACATGTGTCTCTTGCATTTCTGGTGTCCTCGGTGTGTTGTGTCCAGCAGTGGGATTGCTGGGTTGGATGGCAGTTCTATTTTCAGTTTTTTAAGGAATCTCCACACTGTTCTCCATAGTGGCTGTACTAATTTGCATTCCCACCAACAGTATAAGAGGACTTCCTTTCTCTGCACCCTCTCCAGCATTTATTGCTTGTAAATTTTCTGATAGCAGCCATTCTGACCCGTGTAAGATGGTACCTCACTGTGGTTTTGATTTGCATTTCTCTGAGTGAGCACATCATATTTCTTAAGCTCAAATTCTGTGTTGATACTAAGCTGTGGTATTTCTCTCTTATAAGAAAACTGATGTCCAGGAGGTTAAGTTACTTATTCAAGTTCGTGCAGTTGGATCTGTGGAAGAAGACACCAAGAAACATTATTGATGGAAGTTAGCTGGCCTTTGCATTGCATTGAAAAAGACTATGTGCCTCAGACATAGAGAACAAATGTATGGATGATAAGGGGGAGAGAGGAGGTGGGATGGATTGGCAGATTGGGATTTACATATATACATCATCAATACTAGGTATAAAATAACTAATGAGAACCTACGGTATCAGCATTGAGCCTACTCAGCGCTCTGTGTGATCTAAATGGGAAGAAAATCCAGGAAAGAGGGGCTCAATGTAAGCATCTGGCTGATTCACTTTGCTGTACAGTAGAAACCAATACAACATTGTAAAGCTGCCATATGCCAACAAAAATTAATTACAAAAAAGAGTAAGTGTCTTGTTAAACGTTTTGTGAGACTGAGTTCTCTGCTGACAATTTGAATACTTATCCATCATAATAAATGAAAATCTTAACAGTGAGAGAAAACAAAAGGACAGAAAAGCAAAAGAGTGTCACCCAGAGCACTGACTTTTCAAAAAATATTAAATTTACTTATTTTTAATTGGAGGATAATTGCTTTACAATATTGCATTGGTTTCTTCAAACATCAACATAGATCAACCATAGGCATACCCTTGTCCCCTCTGTCATAAACCGCCCTCCCCATCCCACCGCTCTAGGTGGTTACAGAGCACCAGTGTGAGTTTCCTGAGTCATACAGCAAATTGCCATTGGCCATCTTTTACATATGGTAATTGGTATGTTTCCATGCTGCTCTCTCCATAGCATCCCATCCTCTTCAGGGCATTGACTTTGAGGGACCTGAGTCCTGGATCATTCTGAGTGTCTTTGGGGGAACTTAACTCTCTAAGAATCTCATCTCTTCATCCCTAAAAGGGGTACCCTCAGAGTACTTGGCTCAGAAGCTTGTCCTGAAGGTCAGCTGAAGTGATATATATAAAACCCAGGTGCTGGGTAGGTAGGAAGAACTCTGTAACAATGCAAGCTCTTATAATACGCACATGTATGTGTGACTTATTTTTTTTTTTAAAGGAACAACATTTTGCCTCATGAAGACTAATAGGAAAAGAACAGTCAAGTGTAGAAAGAGAGAAAGCCAACTTTCCTTCCCCTCTAATACTGTGAAAAATTAGCTCTTTTGCTTAAGAGCCCACAGACCCTTGAGGAAAGTAAGACATAAAACATGAGCAGAGAGCAGACGCTGGGAAAATGCCATCTTTTTATTGGCACTATTAGAGGGAAATATATGAACTGTATAATACCATCATAAATACAGTTATTTGTAACGTCAAAGTAACAATGCTGGCCACAGTGTTTGTCTCTTTCATTCCCTCCTCTTGAAATGCTTCATAACCAAGCATAAAATCACAGGAAAATGTGAATAATATTTTCATTCATTAGAGGTTCATAATGATATATTAGTAATGTTATCCTGTGTTCTTTAGTATGAGGTTCTTTGCTTCTCTGCAAGAATATTAGTTCCTCTTTTTGTCTAAGCAGCAAAGCTTTTTCATTTAAAAACATTTTTAGAAGAATGAGGTGCTGGAGTGCTATCTTGACAAACCATCAAACGGCTCTCACACCCTCCCCCTCCCCCATTCCAGTTGGCATGGGAACCTGCCATTCCCACCAAGGAAGCTGGCTGGGAGGAAGCTGTAACTTATTGGGGCAGAGAGTTAGCAAAGTTTTCTTTGAAAAGGGAAAATTTGTTAGTGAACTTTGCTCTTTTGTTTTTCTCTCTCCTTCTGCCTGTTACACACACACACACACACACACACACACACACACACACACACACACATATATGTATGTATGTATGTATGTATGTATGTATGTATGTATGTATGTATGTATGTATGATGTTGAGACATCTGGTCAACTCAGCATTTCATGTACACAATGCACGCATCTCAGAACATCTGGTTGACCCAGAGAAGAGGCTATACACATATATGCCACTTCCCCCACTCTTCTAAACAACACATTAAGGAATGTCTGAGTTCCTGAGAGAGGCAGTGTGTTGATCAAGTAATAATTTCTAAGACTAGGGACAATACTCTAAAATCTTGGGATTAAAATGATTTGTTTGCCTCCATTTTAAAAAGTTTAATGTGTGTTTGTGCCCTGTGACCAAATCTGTTTTGGATTTCAGTCTAAGCTGGAGCAGACTGTAATATTTCCCCCTAACTTCAAGGTTTCTTTATTCTAGGAGAGGAGTCTAGTGAATTATTTCAGCTTGTGGGGGAAAATCAGTTTTTCTTTAAGTTTAGAGTAGAGACCAGAATTTAAATATTGTTTTCATGAATGGGGAGGTGGGATGGGACTTGGTGGCAATTGTGTGTGTGTGACTTGGGAGTGAATTTTTTGTTTTATTTTAATTTCTATTTATGTTTTTTCTGGCCATGCTGTGCAGCTTATGGGATCTTAGTTCCCAGACCAGAGGTAGAACCCGAGCCCTGGCAGTGGAAGCTCAGAGTCCTAGCCACTGGACTGCCAGGGAATTTCTGAGAAGTGAGTCTTTAATACCAGAACATTTACATTTGAAGCAAAAAAAGGAAGGAAGCAAGTTTCTCTTTATGTTCCCCCTTTTCCCTTATATGAAAGGTATACACAGTGACTCCATAAAATTTGGAAAATAGGCAAAGTAGGAAGAAAAAAAAAATCACCTATAATCTAACAGATCTCTCTAACAGAGAGATCACCATTGGCAAACATTTTGATTTATTTCCTTCAGGTTGAGATAATGCCGTACATACAATTTTAAGTCATTTTTCATGTACTGTCACATCATAAGCATTTTCTCCTGTCATTAAATATTCATTAGAGTCATAATTTAAAATGTTTTTGAAATACATGATTATACTCTGATTTTACTTAAGCATTTTTAATTGATGGATATTTAGCTTTAAAACAACTTTATGATAAACATCACTGTGATGACCATCTTTATGCATAAATCATTGCCCCTATATTGAATTTAAAAAAACAAAGAAGGTAAGAACGGCTGGTGCATAGAATGTAAGGGGTGAGTGAGTGGGCTTCCCTGGTGGTCCAGTGGCTAAGACTCTGTACTCCCAACATAGGAGGCCTGGGTTTGATTCCTGGTCAGGGAACTAGATCCCACATGCTACAAACAAGAGTTCCCATGCCATAACTAAGATCTTGCACAGTCAAATAAATAAATAAATTAATTAATTAAAAAAGAAGAATGCAAGGCATGAGACCAAAGTTGAAGTTGGATAGATAGGCAAAAAGTAGATCTTGCCAACCTCTGTATCCTATGCTGAGGGCTTATTATTCAAGTATAAGAATACTAGTAATGAGGCCTTCCCTAGTGGTCCAGTGGTTAAGACTCTGCACTTCCACTGCAGGGCATGCAGGTTCCACCCCTGGTCGAGCAAGTTCCATGATGATAAAGATAATAAAATAAGTATAGTTTAATAAGTCTTTACTGTTCACCAGACACTTTTCCAGGTAGCTTTTCTTTATTAACTCATTTCATCATAACAACAACTCTGAGCTGTAGGTGCAGACTACAAAACCAAAGCACAGACAAGGTGAGCCATCTGGCCAAGGTCATAAGGCTGGTAGGAAACTGGAGGGTAGAGCTGATGTGGTTCCTCACTTTGGCCAGGTAATTTATAGCAGTAGAGGCCACGAGAAAACCATAATTCAGAAAGACACATGTACCCGTGTTCATTGCAGCACTGTTTACAATAGCCAGAACATGGAAGCAACCTCAATGGCTATTAACGGATGAATGGATAAATAAGATGTGGTACATATATACAATGGAATGTTACTCAGCCATAAAGAGGAATGAAATTTGGTCATTTATAGTGATGTGGATGGACTTAGAGTCTGTCATACAGAGTGAAGTAAATAAGAAAGAGGAAAACAAATATTGGATATTAATGCATATATATGAAATCTGCAAATCTAGAAAGATAGTACAGATGAGTCTGTTTGCAGGGCAGGGATAGAGATGCAGGGATAGAATGGACGCATGGACACAGTTGGGGGAAGGGGAGGGGGAGACAGATTGGGAGAGCAGGATTGACCTAGGTATACTACCATGTGTGAAATAGCTGGTGGGAACCTGCTGTATAGCACAGGGAGCTCAGCTTGGTGCTGTGATGACTAGCGGGGTGGGGTGGGGGAGGGGGAGGGAGAGGTTGAAGAAGGAGGGGGATTTATATATATATAGTGCTGATTCATTTCATTGTATGACAGAGACTAACAGCATTGTAAAGCAGTTGTCCTCCAATAAAAGAAATCTGAAAAAAATTTATAGCCTTAGGGAGCCATGGAAAGATTTTTGGAAAGGAGGTAGGGGCACAATGGATGGATTTGCATATTTAAAAGGCATGCTCTGTCTGCAGTGTGGAGAAGGGATGAAGGCCAGAGTGGAAGCAGTGAGACCAAAGCCAAGAGCAAGATGGAGATGGTGAAAGCCAGTGAGGATGGAGAGAAGCAAATGGATCTGAGGACTGTTGGGGAGCTTGGGTTGGTAGGACTTAGATCTGAAGAGAGAGGGACGGCAGCTTCGAGATGCCTTTGCAGACTTGGGCAGCTGGGTAGAGGTGGGGCCGTGTGTTGAGAGGCAGGGGTGACCTGCCCAGGTCACCCAGCAACTCAGTGGAGGAGGGAGGGTCTTGAGACTGAAGTCAGGAACCTATGGATCTGAAGACAGGCTGAGACAAGCAAGCTGTGCTGATCGAGAGCCCTTTCAATCAGTGGAGGAGTGAAAAAGAGCCAGAATTTGAGGATGGAGTCCAGACAACACACACACAGGGGTCTGCCATCACGTATGCCATCATGCCAGATCTTGTCCAGTCCGCCACCCCCTCCCTGGAGGGGCTGGACTGCAGAATCGGGGTATAGCAAGAGGTGCCTCATATTCATAACCCGCTGCAGAGCCCCTGGAAACCCCCTGTATATGAAGAAAAGCAAGGAGATGGGAGGAGAGGGAGGGTCAGGAGAGGGTCACTTCATTCATTGCCTGACTCCGGGCAGCCACTCAGACAGAGGTGACTAAGTCCATGTAGGGGCTCTGTAAATGGCCTGACTGAGGCCTGGGGGTCTGTTTATTTTGAGGAGACAGGTAATGAAGACAGGTTAGGCCTTTAAATGTAAATCCAGTTGAGTAAGTTTTTTTCCTCAGGGAGTAGTTTGTGCAAAGGAAGTGACAAAGTAGGGGGGAAAATCTGGGATTTGGTGAGTTTTTTTGGTGGTTCAAAACCAAAAAATTGGGGTTTTGACAATTCTAAATTTGAAAACCAATACTTTCACTCTTATTATTATTTTCTTTTTGGTCTGGTGATAATGGGAACACTGGTTTGCCTCCTTGAACATTTATTTATTTATTCATAAAATGAGGATAGTATGGTTACCCCAAGTGAAATCATGTCAACCACAGGACTTACCATATTTCAGATATGTCAGTGTGAGCCCCATTTTCTTTCTCTTACAATCTTTTTTTTTAAAAAATCATAACTCATTTATTTTTTAATTTCTAAAAAATTTTTATTTATTTTAAAATTTTGGCTGTGCTGGGTCTTTGTCATGGAGCAGGAGTTTCTCTAGTGGTACACAAGCTTTCTAGTTGTGGCATGCAGGCTTAGTTGCATCTCAGTTCTACCAGGAATCAAAAGTACATCCCCTGCATTGGAAGGCAAAGTCTTAACCACTGGACCACTGGGGAAGTCCTTTTTCTACAATCTTGACTTAACCTTCTTCTCCAACTTGAAAACCTTGAGTCTCCTCTCAATGTTCCCCAGCCTTGTAATTTTGTAGTTCATAATATGAGGGTTGGCTCCTGCCAGGCTGGTGGATTATCTAATAGTCATGTAGCTCTTTATAATGTGCAAAGTCCTCTCCATAAGTATTCTCATTTAAAATTCCTTATCACAGCTCTGTCACTTAGGTGTTAAGAACATTCGCATTTAATTGATGAAGAAACTGAGTCTCAGAGAGGCAAAATGACCAACCTAAGCTTCAGAAAATGTGCTACGGGGACTTGGACCTTGGTCTCTTAAGCTTGGCTTGCTCTTTGTATAACCCATCCTTCTCTTCTGCAATCCTAGGAGGAAGGGAAGCTCTTTGCAAAGTGTTCCCAGTTTAAAAAAGAAAGTGCTGTGTTTTCCATGATGACAGCTCTCTCTGGCTTGTGATTGGACTCTACCAGCCAGTATTTCAC
This sequence comes from Antilocapra americana, assembly GCA_007570785.1. Lineage (NCBI taxonomy): Eukaryota > Metazoa > Chordata > Mammalia > Artiodactyla > Antilocapridae > Antilocapra > Antilocapra americana. The sequence goes on from ML663006.1 coordinate 1,612,409, forward strand.
CTTTATTCCTTCTTTCACGCTGGCAATGACTCTGGGATCTCAGACATGCCAGCTCTCACCTAACCAGGGGTGGAACCTCTATCTCATTCCCTCCATCAGCCTTTTCTTTCTGGCCTTACAACCTCCATCCCTCCATAAATGTATTTGAGCCTGCTGGACTATCTGTGTTTACATCTAATGGCAAGCTGCAGGCATCTGAGGCAGAGTCACTGATAATGAAAACAAAAATCAGAAAACTAAATTAAGTCAGTACATCCTGAAAGGACACGAGTGACTTTTATAAAGGAAGGACAGGTGGTTGGTACAATCATGGCTGTGCATATGTTTTGTTTTTGATTAAAAAAATTTTTTTTTAGCCTTTAATAGCTTAATTTTTCTTCTTTTTCACTAAACTTTTTATTTTGTATTGAAGTATGGCTGATTAACAATGCTGTGATCATTTCAGATGAACAAGCAAAGGGACTCAGCCATATATATACATGTAACCATTCTCCTTCAAACTCCCTCCCATCCAAGCTGCCACAAAGACTCATAGACTTAGAGAAAGAGCTTATGGTTCCTGGGGTGGCAGTGGGGGAAGATTTGGGGGAGAGTTTAGGTAGGAAGTTTGGGATGGACAGGTACACACTGCTCTGTTTCAAACGGATGACCAACCAGGCCCTACCGCAGAGCACAGGGCACTCCGCTCACGTTATGTGTTGGTTTTTTGTTTTCTGAATCATGGCTTTGAAGTCAGGCGATTCTGTGGCAGAGTAGCTCTGCTCTTCACGGCTGTGTTACTTTGTGCAACTGTCTTAAGTTCTCTGAGACTCACCTTTCCCCGTCACTAGACAGGGTTTACAGGCTAGTGAAGATTTTCCCCTCTTTTGTTCGCTGCTGCATCCCCAGGTTCAAGAATACTGCCTGAAACAGAGTAGTTGTTCTCAAAATATTTGTTGAATGAATCCACCAAACAAAGTGAGCAACACCTCCTTCCTGGGGGCTGTTAAGAGGATGTAGAGAGAAGAGGCCTGTGCAGTGCTTAGCTCAGCATCTGGCCCACTGGGAGCTGCCCGTTCATATGAGCTGCTGCTGTTGTGATGGGTGCTCTCCTCTTTGGAGGTGAAACAACTTGGTTCCATTATAAAAACCAGTTGGAAACGTCTGACTGCTCAGAAAGGTCCTCTGCTGCCAGTCACTTTGGATGAGGGAGGAAACTGTCTGCTGATGATCAGAGACAAGAGTTCTTATGAAAGAGTGGAGAGGTCCCATTCAGTTGCCTCCAGCTCTCATGGCTGAATCACCTCTGCCCCAAGTTCGAGGGAGTTTAGGAGACGTTTTCCAAGTGCATGAAAGTTCTTGGCTGGAAGCTCCATGTGGTTAGAGGAGTTGCTTGTAGTAAAGGAAACCAGGGAGGATGGTAATGAAAGACCTCATTGCACTTTGTAGAGGAGTCCTGGGCGTTTGGAGTTGGTGTTCAGCCAATAGTCAGTTTGGGTCACTGGGCTGTGATGACCTTGGGGTCCCTGTTGGGATTCAGGAGACATAATTCTGTCTCATGTCTTCTGAAAGCCTTCAGCTTCTGTGCGAAGAGGCCATGTGGCAACCTCAGGTTTTATTACTGGGACAGGACTAAACCAATGCTTGATCAGCTCATGACATGGCTTCCTCAACATGACACCACAGTCGAGGGTTCCATCGTAGTCCAACTTAACACCCCTAAACAAACACAGCGTTGCACACCAACGTGTCTTCTGAAACTATGCCATGTCCAACATGGCACCAGGGGTCAAAGTAATAGACAGCAACATGAGATTCCATGCCAATATTCCACTCTGATATTACAACACCAACCAACAGGGTTTTCAACCCCGCCCAGCACAACACAGTCTTGTAAATCACTCTTCACCCCTTCGTGGCTCCCCAAGATAACTATGGCTCAACAAACCCCTGAGCTGTACAGTGCTGATTCAGCGAAGCATAATTGGCCCAGCGAAATGGAAAGAGAACACTAAATAGAATGATTTCTTTGGAAAACCCAGTCTCTAGCTCCTAACCAAACTCTGTGGCTGGGGTTTTCCCAGCCTTGGGGGAATGAAGAAACCCAAATCTATCCTTTCAAACTTGCCAACATGCAGTATTTCCTCTGACTTTGACCATTGTCTCCCCTTTATCTTGTTCCCTCAGCCACCATTAGGCTTGGCTAACCACGGTTGGGATGTTGGTGCCAGATTGGGCGTTGGACACAGCTCCGAGAGAGAGAAGAGGAGGGAGTGTGCCAGGCCCCAGGAAATGCTGTGGATGGCAATTCTCAGCCTCACTCGAAGGGGGCTTTCCACTGGCAGCTCTGTGTGGTCTGCTTGTCCATCCAAGACAAACCTCAAACCCAACACTCAATTTGGCAGACGCGGGGCAAAGAAAAGAGAGAGAGAAAGAGAGAGAGAGAGAGAGAGAGAGAGAGAGAGAGAGAGAACCAAGTTTGCTCCCTTTTTCAAAAAGTGGACCCAGGGATCCCAGGCTGTGTTCCACTCCTCTTGGTCTTTTTCCTTTTTAAACAAACCGCCTGGCTTTTAAGATCTTCAAAATCCCATTAAAGGCTTTTACCCCTTCATATATTGGAGGCGTTTGATGAAAGGAGGTAAGGGAAGGAAAGAGATAATGGGGCCTCGGAGAACAGAGACCAGAGGCCTTAATTTCGCCTGTCTCCCCTGCCGGTAATGGTGTTGGATGTAAACACTCCTCTGGTGAATGCTGGAGCGTGATTACAGGATGGCTGGGGAGAGAGGAAGTGTTTGCAAACCACAGGGAGGAATGTCGCCTTTGAAGGCGTTTGGCATTTATTTTTTGCCCCCCTCCTCTGTCCCTCCCCCCCACCCCCCAACAACCCCAGCCCTAGTACTTTTCTCCACGGCTTTCTTCTCTGGGTTCCTTGTACTGTAAACACAGTGACAGAAATTAGATGTGGGTAGATCTGTTAAACATTTTAAGTCGAAGTGGGCTTGGCAGTTGTCTCTCTCCGTGGGATATGCGAGACGCAGCTAATAACTCTGTAATGGGTCTCTTGTTTTTGTCTGGGGACCAGTGGGAGGGAAGTGGAGGGGCCGGGGCTGAGGAAGGGGGCTGCAGGATGGAAAGGGGAGGGGCGACCAGGCTGCTGTTATGGAAGCCACCCAAGCTTCTGATGTCGTGGGGCCAAGGAGGCAGAGCAAGTTCTCAGCCCTCCATGTGTTCTATAAGGCTGGCCAGTGACCACCACTCAGTCCGCATGCTCTCTGCCCTTCATGGTGGGGGCATACTCTCTGGTCTCCTGGTCACAGAGCATCTCTTCTTGACAGCTTCGTGCTGCAAACATCTACTGCTGTCTTGCTTCTTCATTTGTTCCATCCGTGAAATTCCCAGTTACGTCAATGGGGGTTCCATATGCAAAACACGTGCGATCTGCAAGACCAAGGAGCTACACCAGGGAGCAAAAGCATTGGCCTGGTGGGTTTTCTGCCAACATGTTTTGCTGTCTGTAAACCTCTGCTTGGGATCAAGTTCATGTTCTTAATTCTGGTCAGATGGTTGGAATGGAAGCCTAGAAACCCACAGCTGGAAGCTCCATCCAGTGATCACTTAATTAATTCAGCTAATACGTGACAGAGAGCATGCTATGTGGCAAGTGGGGTAAGATGTTGGGGATGTGATGGAGAATAAGACCAGCTTGTCAATTTTGCATTCTTGGGGAGCTGGAGTCTAGTGTGTGGTATTAATATGTGAAATAAAATATTTTCACCAGTGGTAGGAGGTACAAGAAAAGAGGAAGCCATATGGTATAAAATGGGGTGCCTTATCTAGACTGGGGCATGGGGCAGATTCAGTGGTCCAGTCTTTATCTTTCATGGGGTGAAAGTTTAATGCAGAGATTTGTAATCTGAAGTCTAAGGGTATTTGGTTTTCAAGGGTTCCAGGAATTTCAGGGCATCTACTGTTCTCTAGATGATCCAGAGTAGATGTTTCTCATCTTTTCCTAGACCTTTTCAAGGATGGAAATAGCACATCTTTTCACCAAAGCCCATTTGGGTGTTTTAACCCTCCTGGCTATGAGCCAAGCATCATTTTTAGTGTGTGTGTGTGTTAGTCACTCAGTCATATCAGACTCTTTGTGACCCCATAAACTAGCCCATCAGGCTCCTCTGTCCATGGGAATTCTCCAGACTACTGCAGTGGGTAGCCATTCCCTTCTCCAGGGGATCTTCCCAACCCAGGGATTGAACCCAGGTCTCCTGCTTCTCCTGCATTGCAGGCAGATTCTTTACTGTCGGAACCACCAGGGTGCTTTATCAATAATAGCCACAATTCACAATAGTGGAAGCATTCATTGGATGTCTACTTAAAATAAAAAGACCCTGATGCTGGGAAATAAAGTAAAAAATGCTGATGCTGGAAAAGATTGAAGGCAAAAGGAGAAGGGGATGGCAGAGGATGAGATGGTTAGATAGCATCACTGACTCAACGGACATGAATTGGAGCAAACTCTGGAAGACAGTGGAGGACAGAGAAGCCCGAAGTGCAGCAGTCCATGGGGTCACAGAGTTGGACATGACTTAGCAACTTAACAACAACAACTTTAAATAAGTTTCTATGCTAAGTAGGCTTATTGCCTTATATGATATGACTTTTCATTGGAGACTTTAATAGAGGAATTGCAGTTCAGAGAGGTTAAGTCAATTTTCCAAGGTTACACAGCTACTAAGTGATGGAATCAGGATTCCAACCCAGGACTTCAAACTCTTAGTCCATTAATCTTCCCAAGAAATAACCTATCTTTCATAGCCCTTTTGATCCATTAGTACTGTCTTTCATGTGGGATTATAAATCCCCCAAAGTCAAGGAATATATTCTTTAAGTGCTTTGTAATCAACATCCTCAAAATATAGACATATACTTTATCGTATGGAGGCTCTGTGCTGCCACTGGGGTTACTTCTTTCTTATGTGCAATTATAATCTCTCCTCTATTTTTGTTCATTATAATTCCATGGTTGTGGGCCATCCAGTCATAAACCATAAGCACCCAGCTTATATCTTCTTTGGATTTTTGCCCATAGTTTTTTTTTTTTTCTCAGTTCTTCTCAGGACTATCACCTCCCTGACAATTTCTGCTCCTCTAGTATATTTCACTGGATACTCTACTGACCGTCTGCACAGAACTGGACAAGATGATTCCAAAGGAGCTATTGTAGAACTTCCCAAGGGGGTTAACATTAAAAAGAGATATTTTCTAGTATCAGCAGAGCTGAGATGAAAATTGTTCATGGGCTACAAGGGTTCCTGGGGTCTCTTGCTTTGTCCAGAGAATTGATGCTCTTAAAACAATTCTTTATATGGTTTTTCCATAAGCTTCAACTGGAATTCAAAAGATTTTCTGCTAAAATAAAAGCCCCCAATGTTTGTCCGTTGCTTTGTTTGCTATTATTTTCTCTCATGGGAGAGGGCAAGGGTGGGATGATATGGGAGAACAGCACTGAAACATGTGAATTATCATATGTGAAATGATCGCCAGCCTAGGTTTGATGCATGATACAGGGTGCTCAGGGCTGGTGCACGGGGATGACCCAGAGAGATGGAATCAGGAGGGAGGTGGGAGGGGGGTTCTGGAAGGGAAACACATGTATACCCATGGCGGATTCATGTCAATGTATGGCAAAACCAACATGATAATGTAAAGAAAAAAAATTAAATTAAATAAAAAAAGCCCCCAATGATTATACTTAGTATTTGTTAACATTAAAATGTATTTAATATTTATTGTGCTTGTGCTCAGTCGCTTCAGTCATGTCTGACTCTTTGTGACGCCATGGCCTATAGCCCACCAGGCTCCTCTGAATGTGTGGTTTTCCTGGCAAGAATACTGGAGTGGGTTGCCATTTCCTTTTCCAGGACATCTTTCCAACTCAGGGATCAAACCTGTGTCTCCTGCATCTCTTGCATTGCAGGCAGATTCTTTACCACTGAGCCACTGGAGAAGGCCTTAATATTTATTAAGCATTATTATGTATTTATTTAAGTATTAAGTATATGTCTGATATTTATTAGGTATTTCTATAGCTTTCACAGCACTAAAAATGGGGTTCAAAGATAAATGGATAAAATTATAGTGAGATGTTGTGCTAAATGCTTCACTAAAATACATGATCTCATTTGATTTTCACAATGATTACAAAGGGTAAGCACTATTTTTATGTTCGTGTTATACATGAGGAAATCAAGGCTTAGAGAAATGGAGGAACTTGCTTGAGGCCAGATGGTTGGTCTGGCCACAGAGTCTGTGCCTTTTTCAACATTTTTAAAATTTCTGAATTAATTAGTTAAATTAATTTTATTAATAGCTGCAATGGGTCTCTGCTGCATCACGAGTGCATCTCTCTACTTGTGGTGGGGCAGGTGGGATCTTAGTTTTCCAACCAGGGATCAAACCCATGTCCCCCACATTGGAAGACAGATCCTTAACCACTGGACCTGGGAAATCTCAAGTTTGACCTCTTCACAGCAGTGTGCCTGGTGGTAACCTGATTTTTCAATCTAGTGGGGGAGACAGACTAACAAATGGATGCCACATGATAACATACGTACTCTAGATCAGGGATGTTACAAGGTGCTGGGCTGGGAGGGGTTGGAGGAGAAAACACTCTAATATGCTCAGGGAAACGGGGGAAGGATTTTATTTTCTTTTTTAGAGGTGGTGATAACTTGGAGACTCTTGGAGTTACAAGACAGAGGAGAGAGACATCATTCTAGGTGTGGGTGGAGATGAGCCGTTTTTTACAGCAAGTAAAAAGGTGAAGAAACTAGAAAGAAATGACACATAAGGGAAACAGCATTAGATTTGCATTACTGTGAAAATCACGGGGAGAAGATCCAGGAGAAACAGGCCAGGCCGATGGAGAAGGGAGTTTTATCTCAAATGTTTTGGGCTCATCTCTGCCCAAATGGTGATGCTTTCAAGGGAGTGAACACTGACTCAAAAAGAAAGGGCCATCACCCGGAGCCGGTCTCTTTTCCCGACATTTTAGTTCCAGCCCCTGCCCACTGTTTAAAAGCAGCATCTGCAGAAAGCAGAGGTCTCTGCAATTCATATGAGCCTGTCTCCCGCCCTGAGAACACATCATTTATTTCCTATAAGTGCCTGTCTCCCTCTTCCTCAAATATGCTCAGGGTTACAACTTTCTCTGCTTCCTGGGGGAGTTGCCCACTCTACACGGTCATTACTCACTCCATAAAGGCTGTCTCCAAACCCTCCTTCTCAGCCCTTTTCTCCTGACCCTCTGCAACTGACCAGTGAAAGGGTGAGCACGCCGCCTCTCTGCATGTTCGCGGCAGCCACCATCTTGGATTTCATCTGGAAATGGATGATGACGCTGGGGGAAAGGGTCCTTTTATGCTCCCTCCTTTTCTTAGGTGGAAGTCAGTATAATTTATTTAGGGGCCTTCCTACTTCTTTTCTACACATCCAACCAGGAAAAGAGAGATTTATTTCCTTCTAACTTAATTATAACATTGATTTCATGCCCACATCTTGTGGTGCTGAGGTGGATCAGGGGTGGATCAGAAGCTGATACATGGGCCAGAAGCTTCTCAGTATGACTACAACTTCATTTAACCTCTCTGGGTGTTATTCTTCTCCTTGGTGAAATGAAGACATGATTTCTGCTCAGTTTATTTCTGTCACGTTCAGTGAGGTAGACAGGATAGATATACAAAAACATCTCATACGCTGTAAGGCAAGCTACATGTAGAAAATATCAACAAGTATATAGGAACAGAAGCAAAATCAGTGATTGTGAAGGTAATTGAATATCGAGTCCAAGAATCCTTAGACCATATTGCAGGGGCTTGTATTGTTATCTCCTCTATTTGGTAATTGTGTAGTCTTGGGTAAGTTGCTTAGCCTCTCTGTGCTTAAGTTTCCTCAACTGAAAAAAGATGATGGTGGCTTCCTCAAAAGGTCCTTATAACAAGACCTGAACACAAAAGTGCTCAGAGATGCTCCTGGCACATCATAAGCAGGGTTTAAAAGTGTTATTTTTACTATAATTATTGTCAGTATTATTCTTCACAACTTGTTTCTACTTTTGTACGTAGAAATCTGGACTGCATATGAAAGCTTGTATTCTATAATTTTATTCTCGTTCATGATAAAAACGAATAATATCAAGAACTTGGTAGTAAATGGAACCCTCTAACCTCACTGACTCACTGGACATGAATTTAAGCAAACTTGCAGAGACAGTGAAGGACAGGGGAGCCTGGGGTGCTGCAGTCCATGGGGTCGCAAAGAGTCGGGCACGACTGAGTAACAACAACAACTTCAACAAAGACTGTTATTTACAAAAAGGCAGTTTTGTGACTAGGACCCTATCATACCAGGCTCTTTCTAGATTCTTTGTCACGTGGCTTTAAGGTCTGTAGAGAGTGGAAATGGAAGCAATGCATTCTAATACAGTTCAGTTATACGCTCTTAATAGGTAGTTGATAGATCCTGTTCACACATTCATGGTAAGAAGCCCCCTTTGTGGTTTTCGTGTTTTTTTTTATTCATTAGAACCCTGTTAGCAATAGCTCTGATAAAGTTTTCTGATAAGATTCAGGCTTGGACTCGTGATGAACTCAAACTAACACATTGAGAACTCTGGTTTTTGGGGGCCATGCACTGCTTAACTATCACTATATTTAACTTCACCCCAGGGATGGTAAAACTTTAAAAAAATGAAAAAGAGGCAAAATGTATGAAAGAGATTAAGGCCCGGTATGAAAACTATTTTTATAGGCAGTTTGGCCTCAGCTTTGAAGTCCAATAGGGAGTGATGTATTGCTATCAGCTTGGATTTCACACCTATTCAATTCTGTAGCCAGGTAGTGATGAACAACCTCCTTCGGGTATAGAAGAATGAAACAAAATTAAGGCAAGCTGTGAAATGGTCTCCCTGCTGCAATTTCATCTCCGGGAGAGATTTGGATTTTCCAGAGTGTGTTTAAACTTTCTTTTTTTTTTTTTTACTTTAAATTAGAATGATGGTGTGAAAGTATTAAATTTTTTTTTTCAAAAGTGAAAAAAAAAACAGTCACTCCTAATGCTTACACCCAGACAAAAACATTTTCATTTCTACACGTAACTTGCTAGTCTTGGTCCATAGGCAGACTTATAACTACAGTGTTGTATGTGGAATTTACTTTTAAATGAGTCTTTTCCTCCACATTCTTAATTAGGCCTCTTATCCTCCTTTCTACTTCACTTTCCCAAGTGAAAAAACAAACAAATGTGAAATGCCAGCATTATTTTCTTGCTTGGAACATGACAGTTATTGCATCCTGTCTGCGACAGTGTCCTTTCTCAAATGGTACCCAGCTCATGGGATACAGCTTTACATTTTTGTTGTCCAAGGGTTTAAAACAGCCAGTGCCATGTGATATTTCTTTAGCAAATGGTGTTAATTCAGATTCTTTGGCCATTTGGGAAGCCATTGTGCCCAAGACTGGAAATGAAGTTTTTGGTTGGCCTTCTGGTCTTACAGGGTGCATCATCCGACCTCCTAGATGCAGCTCAGACCCAGGAGGGTACCCAGCCTGCCCTGAGGTTGCCATGGGAACAAGGTTACTGCTATCAGCCCCTGACTCAGAAATTACTCAGGGCTCCCCTTCCTTCATCCCGTGTGTCCTTTGGACATTCCAAGCTCATTCTGATCTCGGGACTTTTACTTCTGCCACCCTAACTGCCTGCCATCCTCTTCCTAGCTCTCGCACGTGTGTGCTCAGTCGCTCAAGTCATGTCCAGCTCTTTGCAACCTCTTTGTAGCCCACCAGGCTCATCTGTCCATGGAATATGAGGGCAAGAATACTGGAGCAGGTTGCCATTTCCTTCTCCAGGATCTTCCCTACCCAGGGGTGGAACCCACGTCTCTTACATCTCCTGCATTGGCAGGCAGTTTCTTTAACACTGGCACCACCTGGGAAGCAGCTCTTGTATGGACAACTGTTTTTCATCACCTGGGTCTTTGCTCCAATATCACCTCTTCAGAGGCCCTCCCTGAAGTGACAGGGAGGTGACACCCCACCTGCTCACCATTCTCTGCCACCATCACCCTATTATGTACTCCATAGTGCTTGCCACTCTCTCCAATAACCCCGCTTATTTATTTGTGAATGTGTGAGCATCTGTCTGCACCCCAGCCCCCAGCATTTGATGCCTTCTGTACATCCACATTGGACACCATGCCTGGCCCAGGTAGGTTTTCAGTTAACGAATGTTCAGCAAATGAATGAGAGTATAGCTCACTTTCTCAGATCCTACCTGTTCCATTTCAACCTTCCTTCATTAAAAAAAAAAAAAGTTTTATTTTTTTAGAGTACTTCTAGGTTCACAGCAACAGAGCAAAAAGTACAGAGGATTCCCCTAGATTCCTTGCTCCCCTCCTTCCTACATATAGCCTTCCCACCATCTACATCCCCACCAGAGTGGAATGTTTGCTATAATCAGTGAATTGATATTGACACATCACTATCACCCAGAGTTTCCATTTTGGCTTAATCTTGTTGTACATTCTGTAGATTTTGGCCAATAAATCATGACCTATATCTACCGTTGTAGTATCATTTCACTGCCCTGGAACTCCTGTGTGCTTGGCCTGTGCTCCCTCCACTGCCTTTTAATGTACCTTAAGCCTTTACTCGGCCTGTGGCAGCAACAGGACACTAAGCTGTCACTCCAGTACCGACAGTTATTAGGTTTATGTTAGGCTGCTGGGCTTCTCAGGTGGCACAGTGGTAAAGAATCCACCTGCCAGTGCAGGAGACTTGTGCTCAGTCCCTGGGTTGGCAAGATCCTCTGGAGAAGGAAATTGCAACCCACTCCAGTATTCTCACCTGGAGAAGTCCATGGACAGAGGAGCCTTGTGGGCTCTAAGGTTCATGGGGTCACAAAAAGTCGGACACAGCTGAGCAGTCACATGTTATGCTGCTAGTTATTAGCATAAACTAGTAGTGAGCAGACCTTGCCATAAGGACGTTGCAAGCATTGCCTTTTTTGTTCTCATCACAATCTTATATTATGGATCAGGACACTTTCCCCTCTTTCTTCTTTGCTATTTCTCATGTACTGCTTCACATTCCAGCTGATCTTACTGTTCACCTTCTCCTCCTTAGCTGCTTCCTTTGTCTTTCCCATTTTTTTTTCATTGTTTTTAGCTCCTCCATTTGGCTTTGAATTTTCTTTTTTAAATTAAAATTTTTTTTATTATGTACCATTTTTCAAAGTCTTTTTTTGAATTTGTTGCGATATTGCTTCTGTTGTTTATTTTCTGTTTTTTTGGATGTGAGGCCTGTATGATCGTCACTCTTCCACTAGGGATGGAACCTGAAACCTTGGAGTTGGAAGGTGAGGTACTAACCACTGGACTGCCAGGGGAGTCCCGTGACTTTGTTTTCCTGCTTTCAGTTCCTTAAGTACTCCACTAGCTCTGAAGATCTGCCTGGTGAGATTTCCTAGACCAGTTCTTGAAGGTAGTGGAGCAAGGGATCTTTTTATAAACTCAATATAGTTTAATGATCATTTATTGAAATCTGCTCTGTGAAGGTGCTGGTGATCTGAGTCTCTTCTGAAACTTGTGTGGCATTTACCTTCTCCCTTCCCACCCTGCTTCCATGCTCCATGGAGTCTGGGAACTTTTGATGTATGTGGTTCTCTGGAAATGGGGATACGGGAGATGGGAGGTGGCTGCTGTGAGCACCCAGGGGAAGGCACTCACTGCACAGAGAAATGGGAGAGAGAAGGAGCCTATTTTTCAGAGTCTGAGTGGAAAATTCACTGTGTACAGTGATCAAGAGAAAGGTGTGCCAGACTACCATGCACTTCATTGTCGCCAGCCCTGGGGCACGAGCATTTGTCCTGGAGAAGAGCTTCCAACTTGCCCTTGTTTTTGACTGCTTAAAACTAGCTGGAATGAATGGATAAGGAAGTTGTGGTACATGTATGCAATGGAATATTACTCAGCTATAAAAAGGAACACATTTGAGTCAGTTCTAATGAGGTGGAGGAACCTAGATCCTATTATACAGAATGAAGTAAGTCAGAAAGAGAAAGACAAATACTGTATATTAATGCATATATATGGAATCGAGAAAGATGGTACCAATGATCCCATGTACAGGGCAGCAAAGGAGATACAGATGTAAAGAACAGACTTTTGGACTCAGTGGGAGAAGGAGAGCGTGAGATGATGTGAGAGAATAGAATTGAAACATATACATTACCTTATGCAAAATAGGAAATCACTGTGAGTTTGATGCATGAAGCAGGGCACCCAAAGCCGGTGCTCTATGACAACCTGGAGGAATAGGGTGGGGAGGTAGGTTGGGGGGGTTCAGGATGGAGGGGACACGTGTATACCTATGGCCGATTCATGTTGATGTGTGGCAAAAAATCATCACAATATTGTAGTTATCTCCAACTAAATAAATAAATTTTAAAAAGTTATAATGTGAGAAACCAATAAACAATAAAAACAACTCATTGGAGCACCTATGGGTTCTTGCATTAGGGGTGTGTGTGTGTGTGTGTGTGTGTGTGTGTGTGTGTGAACTGATACCAAATGAAAAACCCCTCTTTCCTCTCAACAGCTGCCCTTTACAATCTCCTTATGGTGGACTCATTCCCAGAGTTCCCCTCTTTACTGATGTCTGTGGGCTTGATCGAACCTTACCTGATCTCCCTTAACCATTCCTAAAACTCTGTTCCTCAGATTTACCACTTGTGCCCCACACCACAGAACTTGTGCCAGGAGCACTGTGTCTTGCTGCCCCTCAATTGCACACTTAAAGCTCAAGCGAGGTTCCCAGACAGCAAATGCCAGTAGAAATCTCATTTTCCACTTGTCCCCAGCTGGCTCTGTCTATGCTGTCCTCTGAATCCTGCCCCAGTTCTCTGTAAGGTAATGTCTACTCTCCAGTTCATGTTTGGGGAAATGGAGGCATACGGAGGTTATACATCTTCCCTGTAGTCACACCACATGTGAACGGCCAAGTCACAGTCCCCCAAGCCAAATCTGTCTGAATCCAAAACCTCTTTGTTCGATTGTGTCTTCTACGAGACTTTCCAGGTGGTGGGGAAACTAGAGGCAGAACTATTGGTTACTGAGCGCCTAGCTGTCCCCCCTCCTGGACTTTACTTCCTTCTTCCCAAACAGAGCCTGCCATTTGGTTGAGGATTGAACCACCAACTCATTGCTCAGCTGATATCATATGGTGTTTTTTCCTTCATCTGTAAAATGGGCTTAATAATAGCAGGGGTGTTATGGGACAGATTAATTAATGTTTGGACAAGTTCTTTGCAATTCCTTGGATGAAAGATGCTACGGCAATGCCAAAGGCTGTTCAGAGGCCTATGCTATGCCTTGCCTAATTTAGTATTCCTTGTACTTCCCTCTTGGCAGGTTCCATGGTGATTGCTGACTCAGGAAATATTTACCAGGACAGGTGATACCCCAATATCAAGTCTGACTAGTGATGGCAGAGGGAATGGGTCACTGTGTCTTTGCAAGGATTTGTGGCCTCATTCCATTTTTTAAAATTAATTAATTTATGTTTTTATTTTTGGCTGTGCTGGGTTTTCCTCACAGCTTGTGGCCTCTTCATTGTTGTGTGCAGGCTACTGTCTAGTTGCAGTGCAAGGCTTTCTCATTGCAGTGAGGCCCTTCTCATTATTTATTTATTTGGTTGTTTCAGGTCTTAGTTGTGGCACGTGGGATCATTGTTGGGGGGTGCAGGGTTCTCTCTAATTGTGGTGTGCGTGATTAGTTGCTCTGAGGCATGTGGGATCTTAGTTCCCAGAGAAGGGATCAAACCCATGTTCCCTGCATTGGGAGGCGGATTCTTAGCCACTGGACCATCAGGGAAATCCCAGTCTCATTCCTTGTTGGTGGTCTGTCCTTCCATGTTGGGATTCCACTGATGCGCAGCCCTTGGCTGAGGCTTAAGGATTTAAGAGGAAGGGCATAACAGGATGGGCTGAGGATACCCTGAATGGCTTCACCCCAACACAATACTCTTGCCTCAGTTGGAAAGATGATGATGGTCAACAGTTTAGGTATCCCAAGATCTTGGAAATCAAGCAAATGTGAAACAGAAAATATTCAGTAGCTACCTATAAAGGGAATGAATGGGTGATGGATGGGCTTCTCTGGAGGTTCAGTGGTAAAGAATCTGCCTGCAATGCAAGAGTCACAGGAGACACAAGTTCGATCCCTGGGTCAGGAAGATCCCCTGGAAGCGGGCATGGCAACGCGCTCCAGTATTATTGCCTCGAGAATCCCATGGACAGAGAAGCTTTGTGGGCTACAGTCCATAAGGTAGCAAAGAGTCAGACACAACTGGAGCAACTTGGCTCGCTTGTGCAGGTGATGGATAGATTTTACATGGCCATGTCCACCAAGTCTCAGAAAGGCGTCATCTTTATAACGGAAAGTCAAAAAGCAGTTCCTCTCTTGTGGGTCCACTTTTCTTTTCATTGATTCTGCTTCTCTTTCCATTACTCTGTTCAATGACATGCATGATTGTTTTAAATTTTAATCTTTTATTAATTTTTATTGGCGGATAGTTGCTTTACAATGTTGTATTCGTTTCTGCTGTGCAGCAAAGTGAATCAGTTATATGTATACATATATTCCCCTGTTTTTGGATTTCTTTTCCATTTAGGTTACCGCAGAGCCTTGAGTAGAGTTCCCTGTGCTACACAGTAGGTTCTCATTAATTATCCATTTTATATAGTAGTTATATATATAAGATCATTTTTATATGCAGATGATTTTTTTAATCAATATTAAATTTTAGAATCATTTCAGATTTCAAATAGCAGAAAAATTGTGACAATAGTCCAGAGGGTTCCTATAGACCCCACACCCAGTTTCCCCTACCATTAACATCTTATGTGAGTGTGGTACCTTTGTTTTGAGTAATGAACCATTTTCTTTTTTTTTTTTTTGCCATACAATGCCATGATATCACCATGGGTTTACATATGCTCCCCCTCCCTCCTCCCTCCCTCCCCCCTCCCTCCTCCTTCCCCCCGGGAAATCTCGATGCACCAGCCCCGAGCATCATCACTCCTGGGCTGGCGATTGATTAGACATATGATAATTAACATGTTTCAATGCCATTCTCCCATATCATCCCACACTTACCCTCATCCACAGAGTCCACGAGTCTATTCTATACATCTGCGTTCCTTTTGCTGTCTCGCATCTTGGGTTCTCGTTACCGTCTTTCTAAATTCCATATATATGTGTTAATATACTGTATTGTTGTTTTTGCTTCTGGCTTACTTCACTCTGGATAATGGGCTCCAGTTTCGTCCATCTGAGTAGAACTGATTCAAATGAATTTTTTTTTAATGCTGAGTAATATTCCATTGTGTATATGTACCACAGCTTTCTTATCCATTCGTCAGTTGATGGGCATCTAGGTTGCTTCCATGTCCTGGCTATTGTAAACAATGCAGTGATGAACGTGAACCATTTTCTATCCTGAGATTCCACCTAGGATACCACATTGCATTTAATCACCAGGTGCCCTTAGACGCCCCTTGGATATGACAGTTTTCCACAATTTCCTTGTTTTTCATGATCTTGAGGTGTTCTGAGAACAACTGCTCAGGCATTTTGTAGAATGTCCCTCAGTGTGAGTCTGTGCATGTTCTTCTTGTGAGTAGACTAGGGTTATGGGTTTTGGGTGATGAAGGCCATGCAAGGTGTGAATTGTTCTCATCACAACCTATCAAGACTGCATATATATATGTTTTAGGGCTACATGTTTATGACTGTTGATGTGAAGTTTTATCCTGTGACTTAGGTAGTGTTTGTCAGGAACTGATCATTTTTAAAATTTATTTTTGTATCATGGAACATTTCAAAGCTATGAATGATGAATGAGTGGATGAATAAATGGGAGGATGGGTAGATGAATGAATAAAGGGATGGAAGGAAGAAATGATGGACAGATGAATGAATGAATAGATGGAAAGATGAACAAGTGATGAATAAATGAATGACTAATAGTGGTAAGCAGGGGCCCCTACAATACAATTCCTTGTGATCAGAAAATAATATAATTTAACTACTCCTTCTGTATATGTTTTAAACTTCCCTAGGACTTGTTTGGGAAGTTTCTCTCTAGCCCTTAGCTCTGTGCTTACTGAATACCTAAATGAAAGCAGGAAATGAGCCTTGGTTTAAAAAAAAAAACCTGAAGGAAGATAGATTGTCCACATTGAACTTAGAAAAAGTCATCTGTCCTCCAGCCTTACCTTATGGTTTAACTCATACATCTGAATGCCCTGGTCATTTTCATCAGACTTGTTTTTCTGGTATAAAGTTTTATTTTCATGCTCTCATGAATGTCCAATCCAGTATTTTCATCAATCTAGCCATTTCATTAGCCAATTCAAAGGTTATGGTAAGAGGCCCTTTTGCTGGATAAGCAAAGCCCTTCACCTAATCAAGGCCCCATGGGGATTTTCCCCAAAACTAGGAAGACTAGCTTAATAAGGATGCTACAGAATATAGAAGGGCTCCAGGAACACTACCTTAGCTCTGCAGAGTGGCCTGGCCTGCCTAGGTCTTGGTTTCTTCACCAGGGGAATTGAAATAGACACCTCTGTTTCCCAGGATCTGTGAAAGAAAATATATTGTGGACTGTAAAATCTTGTAGGAATGGAAAAAACATATTATTTGGAGAACTTCTAGATGGTAGTGGGTACTTTGTCTTGGCTATGGTTTTAGTCCTCAGCCATTTGCACAGTGCCAGGCACATGGCAGGGTGTTAGTCAAGGCTTCCCAAATGGATGAATGAGTGAATGGTGTGGGATAGATGAATGGATGAATAAATGAGAGGATGGAAGCATCAATGAACAAATGGTTGGAACGAGGGAATGATGGACAAATGGACAAATGAATGAGTGGATGGAGGGATAGGGGAATGAATGATGCATGCATGAATGATGAAAAGTGGCAATCCAGGCCCCTCCAACAAATAAATCTTTTCTTTCCAGTTCCTTATGATCAGAGGAAGGCAATCATCCCAAATTTGGCTTCTGCCTTACAACTGTTTTGTGGCCTTGAGCCAGCTAACTAACCTCTTAGTTGCCTGGCTCATAAAAGAACGATAATGACACCTTTGAGGGTGGGGCTGATGGCCTAGTGGATGTTGAGAAAATTAATTGGGTGGTGGTAAATGGCTTTGAGAGGGCCAGATGAAAGGTGCTGGGGAGGTGAGCTGTTATTATCCATGCTACCTGGGGTTTCCTCTGCCCTCTTCTGCCTCCCCCGAGAATGGCTTCTCCTCTGGTGCCCCAGAAGCGAGTTTTCCTTGGAGAGGGAGCCTGCCTTTCATTGGCCTGACTCTTCCCTGGGGTCATTTGGCAGAAGGCTCCCAGGTGAGAGAGAGCTATAATCCCAGAAACCTGGCTGTCCTGCTTTATTTCCTTCCAGAAGGATTGATTTTCCCAGATGCCAACCAGGCCCTGCAGTGCACGGCAGCC
Organism: Antilocapra americana; assembly: GCA_007570785.1. NCBI lineage: Eukaryota > Metazoa > Chordata > Mammalia > Artiodactyla > Antilocapridae > Antilocapra > Antilocapra americana. The sequence continues at coordinate 1,629,953 of ML663006.1, forward strand.
TGAAAACAGACTCTTGTTTCCCTCTTCCTGGAATGATAAAAGAGGGACGTCCCTCCAGATCCTAATTTTGAGGGTCCCACCTGTTGACATGACCTCGGCACTAGAGACCAGGTGTGTAGCATCTGGTATCCAGAGAGACCTGGGAATTCACTGATATCCAAGAGTTTTTCAGGCTCCCTCCTTTCCATAGGTGGCACCCCAGGTTGATGGCGTGGACTACATGTAGCTTTCAGTTTATGTTTTTCTCACAGAGGACAAAGGTCCTAGGCTTTGGGGTTGGGAGATGGTTTAGATGCACAACTGTGTGCCCTTAGACAAGTTGCGTAACGTCTCTGGAAATTTCTGAATTTTGAAACACATCTGGTTCTGGGGTTTGGGATTAGAGGTGGTGGGCCCACATTCCTTTTTATGGTTACTTCTTATTTCTGTCAAGCATTTAAGAGTGGGTAAATTGAGTTAATTCAAAAAAACAAAAACAGCAAGTAAATAATAATAATAAGAGAAGTCCTCAGATCTGGCTGAAATTGTCGAGTGGTACAGAAAGGATGAAAATTCAGGAAAAGCTGTCCTACGGGGGATTTTCCATCCCTTTAATGACCCATCCGCTCTTTTCTGTTGTTCCCTTCCTTATGCTGCTCTGTGATCACCAAACCACCCACGTATTGCCTCCAAACTCAGACCATCTCTGCGTGTGATGGTGAGTTAATGAACCATCCTGTCTTACCCATAAAACCAGACGGGGCGCCAGGCACTCATTTGACATTCCTGACACTTTTGAGAGACCCGCTTCGAGGTCGCCAAGGACCCCTCACAGGAAGACGTGTCCCTAGAGATATGGGGTTGGGGGAGGAACCGTGACTCTCAGCATTTGGGGTCCTGAGGATGGTCTTAGGGTGAAGGCTGTGGCTTCTAGACCAGGCTCACTAGAGTTCTGTGTTCTGAAAGGGGCTGCTTCAAGCCTTTCAAGGGGCAATCTCCCTGGCCTTAAGTAGTTCTTAAAACACCAAACAACATTAGTGCCCACAAATGAGGGACTTTTAAACCTAAACCCGATTACAGCCAAGAGTGGCGAGGTGGCCAAGGTGCATAAAGGAATGATGTTATTATGTCCAAGGGATGCCATTAAAACTCTGTTTACAAACCGAATGTGCCGAAGAATGGGTCAGGGAAAGAATTATTAGCAACAGAGCTATTTGATCTCTTTTATGATCCAGTGAGTCATATTGCCCCATGCTCTAGAAGGTGAATAATGAAAACCTCAAGCCTGTTGATTTATAAACAGGCCCAGAATTCCCTGTTCTTTAACCTCAAATGCCCTCTTAAGTGTGACTTACCCTAAATCACACGTGACATCAGATGCCACCGGGCCTCTCCCTCCCCCCGACAACAAGAGGTAATTGAAGAGGTGATTGGCGTAGAGGGTGCATAAAATTCCCGTTCATGATAATGGATAGCTGGGGGAAGGGTCAATGGCCAGGACTTAGAGCCATGGCTTTGTTTCTACATGCCCCTATCTGCAGGGCTTGCAGCTCCAAAGCTGTCTTTGTTCACGCTCCTGGATTCTCCACAGACCAAGGAAAGCGAGGCTTGGGGTGCACATAATCCTTTGTCCTAGTGGCCACAGTCTTGCCTCTCCTCCCCACCCCACTCCCCGAAAGATGTTCTGAGGAGTAGGACCAACATAGAGCTCCATCTGAACTCCACCCATTACTGAATGCAACCTTGGGAAGTTTCCTTAGGGTCTCTGAGCCTCAGTTTCCACCTCTGTACAATGACACAGCCATCTTCAAGTGCTTCCTTACTGTGTGAAGATGCTTTATACATGCCATGGGCCAGCTTAGTCCAAACCTCTTAATAACAAGCTAACTTAATCACGACTTGACTATGTGGCAGACACCGCTTTAAGAACTTTGCATCTATTCGTGTATTTCATCCTCATAAGCTCTCTCTGAGATAGTGCTGAGAACCTGGAGCCTACAGACGCCCCTACGATGGGACTTGAGTCTGAGTGATTAATTTGGGAGATTGCAAGAGGCTGCGTAAGGAAGTAAGAAAGTAAGACTAGAAAGGGCTAGAAGTTGGGCAAGCCACCCCCTTGCTCAGTAATATCAGCATCCCTATAGTGGGCAACTGGGGTGAAGTTTCCATGGAGGATCTTCAGGAAGATAGCATCAGATACACTCCGAGTTGTCTCAATGGAGCGGCAGGAAATTGGGGGTAGTTATGTGTCAACTCCAGCGCATCCTAGTGGATGGAGGGCTCCTCCAGGGGTCTTAACTCCTGGTACCCCTTGTCTGTATCATGTACAAGCCAAGTGGGTCCCTTGGACCAAGGAAATCCCTCAGGCAAAGAATTGCAGGTGCTTGTATTTGGACGCATTGGGTTGACCTGCATGGGGATGGTGTGGAGAGAATATGGTATGGCATAGTGTCCACCACAGGTCTGAGCCAGGGCTGAGAAGACTGGGCTGCAGAGAGCTGGGAATCTTCCCAAAGCTTCTCCAGCCAGCAGGAGGGGCGAGTGTTAGTTGCTCATTCATGTCCGACTCTTTGCAACCACATGGACTGTAGCCTGCCAGGCTTCTCTGTGCATGGGATTCTCTAAGCAAGAAAACTAGAGTGCCATTTCCTTCTCCAGGGGAATTTCCAGACACAGGGCAGGAGTGGGGAGCCTGCGTCTATATCTCCTGGTGGATTTTTTATTTTTGACGTGGACCATTTTTAAAGTCTTTATTGAATTTGTTACAATATTGCTTCTGTTTTATGTTTTGGTTTTCTGGTCATGAGGCATGTGGACTCTTAGCTCCCCAAGCATGGGTTGAACCTGCACCCCCTGTTTTCAGAGGCAAAGTCTTAACCACTGGATCACCAGGGAAGTCCCCAATGGTGGTCTTAGATTCTTAAAAAATTTTTGGTTGTACCATGCAGTATGAGAGATCTTAGTTCCTCAACCAGAGATTGAACTCATGATCACTGCAGTGGAAGCATGGGGTCCTAACCACTGGACAACCAGGGAATTCTCTCCCCTCTTGGTTCAATTTCAGGGTCCACAATGAAAGTTCCTGGGCTACACATTATAAGTCTTCAAGGAAGGTATCACTATCCTGTTTATAAATGCAGCATCTGAAGTTTAAAGGGGTGAAATGACTTGGTCCCACAGCACGTTGGCCACTGATCTAGGATTGCAGCTTGGCCCCCGCTGACTTCAAAGCCAAGGTCAGCTTCAGCACACTGCCTGCCTTTTGCCTGCCAAGGGGACCCCCGAGTTGTCCTGAATTAGAGCAGTGCCCCAGAGTCTCCAACCAGAGGCTCAGGCTACAAGGACGCGAAGAAGGCTCAGGCTGTCTCGTTTCCTTAAGGGCAACCTCGTGGCTGGAGGTGAGGGGAGGACTGTGTCTCCACCTCCAGGCTGTCTCCAAGGGGCTGACTCATAACTCTAGTCTCTTTCAGTCTGGTTCTGGCCTCTAGAGACTGCTGGATTCAGCTGGGTCTTGATTCCATCTCCTGTTGTCCCCCAGGTTATCTGCCTTCATGCTTTGGGGGCATGTCAAAAATTCTGCACCTTTGAATTGGAACTGGCATGAAAAGCTGTAATTATATATCCTAAAATGGAATCTTGGAGGCCTTTAAGCAGAAATTCAACTCTCGCCTTCCTCCTTCCCCCCTCCTCCCCTTCAAAGAATGATACAGAGGCTTTGAATGTCCCCCTGGGCTTGCAGGCACCCTGGCAGAGAGTTGCATTAGGAAACCGCACGGCGCTTGTACAGCGCTTGTAGACACTCTCAACATGCTGTGGTTTTCTAGTCCACTTGGCTAGACCGTGCCCATCACTGTTCCCGAAGTAGTCTGTCATTGTACTTAGAACTCACATCACAGCCCGAGTCAGCCCATCACCCTGCGGAGCCAACGGCCTGGCTGTTTTCATGCAAAGCCAGCAAAAACAGACCGCCTGGTGGACTTGGAAAACACAGGCTCCCAAGCCTCTTCTTTCTTGCAGAAATAATAAATGATAGCAGCATTAAGACCGACTGGGGCCAGGTGATGACAAGAAGAAAAAGAAAAACAAAAAAACACCCAGTATCTTCCAAGCTGGGCACTGGGAGATCAGACCTGGCTTGGGCACACATTTCCTGGGTGACCTTGGATTTTGTGCCTTCCTGTATCTGGGTCTCCTCTGTTTTCTCATTAGTGAGATGGAAATATTGGGTGAAAACTCACTCTCAAGCTCTTTTCCAAAATTTGGGTATCGTTATTTGTTTCCTGGGGCTCCCATGACAAAGAGCCATGTACAGGGGGACTGAAAAGAACTGAAATGTATGCTCTCCCCGTGTGGAGGCTGTGGTCTGGGATTGAGGGGTTGGAGGGCCGTGTCCCCTCCCAAGGTTCCAGGGAATGATCTTTCCATGCCTTTTCCGGCTTCTCATGGTGGCTGCCCATCCTTGTCACTGCTCAGTTTGCAGCTGCACCTCTCAATCTCTGCTCCTATCTTCTCGTGCCTTCTTCCCTGGGTACTTCTGCGTTCAAAGTTCCCTCCTCTTATAGGGACACCCATCATATTGAGTTATAGCCCATCCCACTTGAGTATGACCTTGTCTTGACCAGATCGCATCTGCTAATACTCTATTTCACAGGCTCTAGGGGTTAGGACATCAACATGTAGTTTCTGGATGACACAATTCAACTCATAACAAGTATCACTGAGTGCTTTCTTACTGAATAGAATTTAAGGAGGCTCACTTTTTTTTTTTTTCGCGTGGCATGTGATATCTTAGTTCCCCAACCAGGGATCAAACCCATGCCCCCCACAGTCGAAGGTGGGAGTCCTAACCACTGGACCACCAGAGAAGTGCCTAGGGAGATTCATTTTTTAATTTTGAGCTAGGAGATGTTCATGGCTTGACCTTAGTGGGGGAGAAATTGAGGAAACAAGAGCAGGGACTAGGATTCACCAGGGCTGAGATTAAGGTGGGATGTGTGGCTCCCTGACAGTTTGTTAAAATATTAGGGGACTGACCCATTGCCCTGAGATGTCCCTACATCCCTCTGTCCCCTGGCTACCATGGGGGCAAGGTGATTTGTGCAGGGCTTTTCCATTTCTGAAGTTTCTGATTGGTTTTGCAACTCTGCTGAGCAATGCAGGGGATCCGCTGTGATGTCAGAACACCTTCAGTGAAAACCCTGGCCACGTTGGCTGAGTCTCATCTTCCACCATATGCTCGCTGTCCCATAGATCATAAACTCCATGAGGGTGGGGATGTCTATTTGTCTTGTTCTCTTATGTGGTTCCTGGCTCAGGAAATTAGGGGCCAGATCACATAATGCATGCATGCATGCTCAGTCGCTAAGTCATGTCTGACTCTTGTGACCCCATGGATTGTAGCCCACCAGGCTCCTCTGTCCATGGGATTCTCCAGGCAAGAATACTGGGGTGGGTTTCCATGTCCTTCCCCCGGGGGATCTTCCTAATCCAGGGATGGAACCTGTGTCTCCCGCGTCTCCTGTTTTGGCAGGCAAATTCTTCATAACTGAGCAACCTGGGAAGTCCATATCACATAGTAGATGCTCAATAAATATTTGTTGAATGAATACACAAGATCAGTCTTAAGAAAGAATCTGTCTGCACTAAAATACTCTCTTGAACTGTTCAGAGCTTCTTAATTTGGTATCCATGCATCCCAGGAATAGCTGTCTTGGAGCCTGGAGTCCTCTAACATTCTTCCAGCCATCGACCTTGTCCTCATTTTCCAGCAGAGCCTAATGACACTAAAAGAGGTTGAATTCCTACTCAAAGGCACATAGAAAGCAAGTGGCAGAAGCTAAAACTCTAGCCACACCTGACTAGCAGGGCTGGTCTGTCTTCTATTTCACGCTCCAAGAGAATTATATAATTTGCTCCAAGGCTTATGCATGATCACATATTTCTTTGTATGATTGTATAAGTAATGCCTGTCACCTCCACTAGACTGGGAACTCTGTATTTTTTAATTAATTAATTTAAAAGATTTATTTACTTATTAATTTGGCTGCGTTGTCGAGTCTTGGTTGTGGCATTTGATATCTTTTGTTTTGGCCCTCAGGCTTAATTGCCCCAAGGCATGTGGGATCTTAGTTCCCCAGCAGGGACTGAACCCGCACTCTCTGCAATGGAAGGTGAAGGCTTAACCCCTGGACCACCAGGGAAGTCCCTAGGAACGCATACAACTGTCGGTGACACAGAATAGGTGTGTGCTGTTGGCATCTACCAAGATGGGCCCCATGAGCTTTGCCTTCTGGGGTTCGTGCTCGTGGGTTGTCCCTGGATGCACAAGTTGACCTATGTATGCAGTAGGGTATTGTGAAAATAACTAGGGTTTGCAATGTAAGAGATGTTTCAACTTCCAGCCTCTTCTCTCCTGGGTCCCTTCAGGGAGCACCTCGCACTCAACAAAGATGTGTCTTTTCATAGACTATACCAGGGCTTCCCTGGTAGCTCAGATGGTAAAGGGTCTACCTGCAATGCAGGAGAGGTGGGTTCGACCCCTGGATTAGGAAGATCCCCCTGGAGAAGGGAATGGCAACCCACCCCAGTATTCTCGCCTAGAGAATTCTATGGACAGAGGAGCCTGGCGGGCTACGATCTATGGGTTGCAAAGAGTCAGACACGACTGAGAGACTGACACACACACACATACACACACATGCCTAGTGAAAGTGAAAACTCTTTTTGGAGGTTCCATCCTATTTGGCAGGTCTTGACCTTGTGTTGTGTGTCTTCATTGCCATGCCTACAACCCCCAACTTTCCTTCTCTTGACCTGATGTAGTGAACTTGAACTCCATGGGGACGTGCAGCTGCCAGGACACTGACCCTCCCTCCCCTTCATCGGCATATATCTCCCTTGCTTGGAGAGGTGAGAGTGACATTGGAACTTCTCACGTTTCTTCCAGTCTCTGTTTTCCAAGGTAGGGAGACCTCTTGAAGAATTCATTCTTTGCCCCTCAGTTCAGTTCAGTTCAGTCGCTCAGTCGTGTCCAACTCTTTGCAACTCCATGGACTGCAGCACGCCAGGCCTCCCTGTCCATCACCAACTCTGGAGTCTACCCAAACTCATGTCCACTGAGTCGGTGATGCCATTTAGCCATCTCACCCCTTGTCATTCCCTTCTCCTCCTGTCTTTAATCTTTCCCAGCAAGTTGGCCAAGAAACCTATTCTTGCTCCAGTTTGGGGACTAAGAAATCAGTCCTGGGCCAAACTATAACCCAAGTTCATCATTCACCTGCCTTGGGACATCAAACGTATCACTTAGCCTCCTTGAGCCTCAGTTTTCCCATCTGTAAAAAGGAAACCATTGTGTTTCTAATCTTCCAGTAAGCACTGAAGCCAGACAGTTTCTAGTACCATGCTTGACACCAGTAAAAGCTTTGTAAGTGCCATGTGGGTTACTATTGTTACTGTTTTTATTATTTGAAGTGCTAAGTGATACCTCTTCTTCCTGGAAGTTTCAGTTCTCATGGAAAGGATGCTCTCCATGAGAGACAAATCTGCTTTCCTTCCCACACATACTGTACACACTGCTCCCTTGAACTTCAAAGAGAACCCCCACCCCTCACCCCCGCCAGGAAGCTCAACTTGTTATAAGTACAGCAGGAGAAACATGCTCGCTGCTGCCACGGCCTGAGAGCAGCTGTTTGATATCACACCGGGGTGGCCAAGACTTCGGGACGGGCCTGTTTACTCCTCATAGATAATATCTGGAATGAACCGCGGGGAAGGACGCTCAGGGTCAACCTTCACCTTTGTAGTTGTTTAAATATCGATTATAATGCATCTGAGGCTGAGCTGGATGAAGGTGAGGAGTGAGCGATGTGTTTGCAGACCTTCCATCCGTACACTTGCAAACTTCATTTAGAGAGTCTTAAATCTCTAAACTGAGCAGGCGATTCCCAGTGCTCGTTTTTCCAGTTAAGAAAGAGTTAAGCAACTCCTCATTAAGGACTGATTGTTGAAAACTCTAAGATGCTAGAGGCCTCCCCCATCTTAATTACATTTGCCAGGGAACATATAAGACAAGATGGAGCTTTCTCGCTGATTTAGAATGGGAGCAGGATGGTAATTGGATTTCAGGAAATAACGAGTCCACAGACAGAGATGTTTGGGAAGAAACTTGTTTTAAAAAATGCAATGATTTTTCTTAACTGCAGACAGAACTTTCCAGAGTCTCTCAGATGTTCATGTGTGTCTTGTGATTTTTTTTCCCCTGAAATGGATCCAGTGGGTTACATTTCTGCAAACTCTTTTGGACCATGGAGTCTTCAACTTATGGAGTATATTGCAAGACCAGCATTCTAAGGAACATTTCAGTCAAGCCTTCTGTGTGAAATATAACAGGCAAAGGACTTAGAACAGGGCATACAGTCCTGTGTATGCCCTTGGTAAATAACATATATCATTGTTAATATTATAGAGGGAGTTGAACTTCAAAGGCACCTCCAAGTCGAAAAATCCTCGACTCTAGTTACAGTGTTATCACACAAAAAAGTGATTCTAGTTATACTGTTACCACAAAACAAGTGGGCTTGTTGGCTTGGGAAATATGAAAAAAAAAAAAAAGAAATAAAATAATTAGTAAGGCAAGTCAAATAATCCCCAAGAAAAACTCTAGTTTACTCATTTCAGCATTTGGAAAAAAGGCATTGTCTTGGAAAGGTGGCATATTTCAGTGAAATATGGGTTGGATCCATGTCCTACTTGGACCTGCATGAGCCAGGGCCATATGGAAACCCCCTCACTGCTTGGGTCCTGGGCTTCCTAACTGTCAAACATAAACAAGAGATGAAAATATCCCCTTGCCAGTTGTAGCGTGGTCCACGGATATTAGCAGCTCTGACACTGCCTGGGAGTTCTTCTCTTTCTTGGAGAGCGTTCCACCTACTTACCACGTCCAGGCTCTGTTTGGAGACTTGGTAAAGTGGCCACTTGCTTGGCCAGATGTGACGACACAATTTGGAATTCCAGGTTAAGAGGGCAGTTCCTGTTTTAGGGAGAGGACTAGTGCTGATTGTAACATACCATGGTGGTTCTGGCTCTCTATGAAAAAACCTCGTCAACCTGGAAGACTAACTCTGGGTTTCCTGTCACCTCTGTGATCCTTTGCTCTCTCTCTCTTTTTCTCTCCCTCTCTCCTCTTTTCCATAATAAAACAGAAATGTAATCAGACTCTGGAATGTGCCTTGGCAGAAGGAATAAACTCAGGCAGCTTAGTTTATTAGCTGTTTCCATGGGAGAGAACTCTCGGGGCCAAACAGATATTTACAAATATTGAAATACTGTGCTGATCCCCAGTAGTGTCTGGAGATAAATAGCTTCTCAGAGAGGTGATGCCTTTTTTTTTTCCCCCCTGCACCCTCTCCTCCTCCATCCCATTTATCTATCCTGCTTTCAGCTTGATCATTCAACACGGAGAAGGTCTCCAGAAGAAATTCAGGACCCGAGGGCATGGAATTTAGTACTTTGTCGGGTGAGACCATCATTGGGGTTTTGAAAGATGAATGTTTTGGTACATTCAGTGATTTAGCTAGCTGGGAGCCTTTGTGAGGAGAGACGAGTGTCCCGTAAGAGGTGTTTTCAGCCAAACAGCTCCTCAGAGTGGTCAGGGGACCAAATTCAGGGATTATGTTAGCATCCTCCTCCTCCGAGTATGTATGCATTCAACAAATATGCACTGAGTCCCCTACACATACAAGGCAATGTGTTCAGCCCTGGAGTTACCATGTTGTATCTGTGAGGGTCTGGACTGAAAGTGGACATCATGAAAGGTCCTTCAAGCAGAGAGCATTTAATGCAGGGGACTGAATCCCTAGATGATGGAAGAGTCAAGGAGGCAAACAGGGGGAAATGAGGCAAGTCAGAGATTACCAAGAGCAGGAAGTCATTACTCTCCCTAGGGAAAAAGGACAGACAGAAAGAGAAGCTTATGTTATGAGAGCCCAAGTGCCAGGACCTCCACGTGGAGCCAAGGTTTGTTAGGATGGATGAGTGGAGTGAGAAACTCCTTGGCTTATTCCTCCTCCCTCCCTCCAGCCTGCCACCATTGACTGAGCCTACCAGGAAACCAGAAAGCAAAGCAGCTTGGGAAATGTAGTTCTCTGTGATTTGGAGCTGCTCATGGCTGGCACAGGTGGCAGATGGGACCTACATAGTCCTTACTCTCTTGGAAGGATGTGGGTGCTGACTATTGCCTGGCCCTACCCATACCCTTGACACCCATTTCCCAAATTAAAACTGAATCTAAAGGGTAAGTGACCACAGTCTTCTAATTTTTTTTTAATCTGAAAGTTTGGGAATTTGCAAGGAGAAAGCAAGTTCACATTTCAGAAGGAAATCCACTTAGTGGATGAGCAAAAATGTGGATGAAGGAGTCCACAGTGGTGTCACCTTAACTTTTGAGCCTCAGACTGAATTTCTATCAAGTCTTCTTCCAGCCCTGAAAATGTCTTCCCCTGTAATAAGAACATTTTGGGAATGCTGGATGTGTCATGGACCTAGATGCTTTCCATGCATTATCTCATTATGCCTTATATCATTAAATCTTATGCCAATCTCCTGAGGTAGCTAGGCTTATTACACCCAATTTATAGATTAGCAATCCGCAGCTTAGCTAAGCAGATCACTTTCGCTTATCCTATTGTCAGGAAGTGGTAGATCTGAATTTGGAGAAAGGTAACCTGACTTCAGAACCCATTTCTTTTTCTTAACTTTTTACTTTTTATTGGAGTATAGTTTATTAACAACGTCATGCTAGTTTCAGATGTACAACAAAATGATTCAGTTATACATATACATGTATCTATTCTTTCAGAATTCATATTCTCTTTTTTTAATTTTTTACTTTATATTGACATAGAGCCAGTTAACAATGTTGTGATAGTTTCAGGTGATCGGTGAAGGGATTCAGCCATAAATATACATGCATCAATTCTCCCCCGACTCCTTTCCCATTCAGGCTGCCACCTAACATTGAGCAGAGTTTCCTGTGCTATACTGTAGGACCTTGTTGGTTATCCACTTGAAATGGATCAGGTTGTACATGTTGACCCCAAACTCCCTTACTATCCTTTATCCCTATCCCTCCCATGAGTCAGAGTCCTGTATTCCAAGCCTTGTCTCAACACTGCCTCTAATGTCTTGTACGTGGGAGATGCATAATGATTTAATTGTGTAGCAGATAAAAGGAGAATGCTACTACCTTGCATAGGATATAGCTCAGCTGCTTGAGGAGCAATTCCAGTTACCTATAGCTTAAATGAGGTAGTTACTTAATTCTCTTGCACATAAAAAACTGTGCTGGCTGCTATGACAGCTGAACCTTGGGATTTTTTTCCCCTCGGGTTTCTTCTTTTTTCTTTATCATCCTTCAGGTGTTTCCACTGTCAATGCTTTTTTAGGTAATTTAGCACCAAGTCTATAGTCTAGCCTGTGAAAAGAGGACAATGGAGATGGAAAAGAAATGCCCATTCTCCTTAAGGGCTTGGCTGGGAAATTGCACACATTTTTCTCCATCTCCACGGTTATAAATTCCCACCTAGCTGCAAGGGAGCTAGGAAAAACCCACCTAAAATCCAGTTGTTCTATCAATACAGTAGAAAAGAAAACCTGGCATCAGAAGACAACTGTGGTTCTCCTTTTTTCTTTAATTTTCTGATTGCAAAATTTTACCATGTTTCATCTCAGCTCATGTACAAATCTTCAACATGGGCTAATTTTGTCTGCAATTTATACACGAGGCGATGGAGGACAAAAGAGGTGAAATTATTTGCTCTAGGTCACCAACTGTGTCAATTATGTGGGGAATGAGGTTTTCATGGGAATTAATTTTATAAGTGGCCCTCCACTTATGAATTCTTCTTTATATTATAAATGGCTTTTTGCTTCCAGATATAACCTCATTACTGTGTTAGAGTTGGATAATAAATTCTTATGTAATGAAGACCCCATGCCTATAAACACCCTTTTGTTTTGTGCTCAGAGCTGTTCAAGTCTTAAGAATTATTACTGAGAATATTACCAAACTCAATTTTTGGACATTTACACAATTCCAGCAAGTCTGAGCTAAGTATTTCATATGAAACAATAAAAAAATTAGTGTCAGAGCTCAAGTGTCTGGAGGATTTAGTTAAGAATATTTGTTTTTGTGGACAGAAACTTAGTCTAGCTCATGCCAAGAGGATTAAGTGTAGCATATACCAGATGATATCCTGTGTACTCAAGGGTTAGAAATAAAGTTTAGGAGATCTCATTAATTGGGAATTCATCGTCTGAGCTCATGTTGTACAGAGTCATGCAGAGAATCAAACGTTGTTATGATATGGAAAATGACCAATAAGCTCATCATGCGTGTTAAGTTACTTCAGTCATGTCCAACTCTTTGCAACCCTATGGACTGTAGCCCTCCAGGCTCCTCTGTCCATGGGGATTCTCTAGGTAAGAATACTAGAGTGGGTTGCCATGCCCTCCTCCAGAGGGTCTTCCCAACCCAGGGATCAAACCTGTGTCTCTTATGTCTCATACATTGACAGGTGGGTTCTTTGCCTTTAGCTGCCAACTGGGAAGTCCATAAGCACATCACTTACACATATATTCCCCCGCCTTCCACTTCACACAAGCCTAATTGTCCACCAGGGCACCAACATCTTTGTAGGGGCACCCCCCCAAAGGTTGCCAGATGCTAGAGATATCCGACAGTATGATGCAAATAGGATGCAAACGCTTGCAAAGGGGAATTGCAAAGCTTGCAAAAGATGCAGGGTTTCATAAAATGGATGAAAATCTTGCTGGAGAGTGGCTCTAGTTATAAGTGAAGCATTTGATGGATGAGCATGTAGTAGCATCAGGCCAGTTGACTCAACAGGTGCTTCAAAAGAGAGTGATTTGTGAATCAAAGGATTAAGAGTCTCTTTGGAAAATTGGTGGAGCCCTCCAGTATTTCTGAAAAATTACCTTCTTTATTCTCCTGCTGCAGAAAGTTATATGTGAAGGGAATGTGTCATATTACGGGGTCATGTAATCTATCTATCTACCTATCTATCTGTACAGATAGTCTCTGAAGACTTGCCAAAGCTTGATTCAAACTTCGTTCATTCTAAGAACAAACGAACAAACACAGTTGATGTTACAGCTGGACTGTTGTTAGAGATGATAAAATAAAACCTGTTTTGATGATTTTTTGTTTGAAGAGTTTTGAACCCCCTAGGGTCCCTTGCATGTTTTATTAGATTGTGGAGTTGATTGACTGCACCTTCTTGTAAGGTGGGAATGGAGATCTTGACTTGCTTGTCAATCATATGGCTTTAAGCTGGCTGGAAGGGACACAAGGAAGTAGTATGTGATGGGGGAACACCAGATCCTGGCAGCTTTTCTGGGCACTGGAGTAATAAGGATGTTTCTGATGGTAGTAACAAAAACAATAATAACAAACATTAATTGGGTCATTATTATGTTCTAGGCAGGGTGCCAAATACTTTGTGTGGGTTATGTCATTCTATCTTCAGATAACTCTGTAAGGTAATTACTGTTTTACCCCCATTTAACAGTTGAAGTGATAAGAATTTAGCAGAGTCCAGTGCTCTGCCACTCATGTTCAACATGTAGCCCTTGGGAGACTAAATTACTCCCTTTTTCAATTGTAGTAATAACACTGAATATGATATTGAACAAATTTTTAAGTGTACGATACAGTATTGTTGACTACAGATGGGATATTATGCAGCTGATTCCTAGAACTTATTCATCTTGGATAACTGAACATTTATACTCATTAAACAGCATATCAGGGACTTCCCTGGTGGTCCAGTGGCTGATATTCTGCTCCCAATGCAGGGGACTCAGGTTTGGTCCCTGGTCGGGGAACTGGATCCCACGTACCACATGTAAGAGTTTGCATGCCACAACTAAAGATCCTGCATGCAGCAAAGATTAAAGATCCCAAGTTCTTCATGTAAGACCCAGCACAGACAAATAAATTAAAAAACAAAACAAAATAAAACAAACCCTCCCCATTCCCCATTTCCTCCAGCCCACGGCACCCAGCATTCTACTCTCTACTTCTGAGGGGCTATATTAGATACCTCATTTAAGTGGAATCATACAGTATTCATCATTTTGGGACTGGTTTATTTCACTTAGTGTAATGTGCTTCAGGTTCATCCATGTTTCCCCTTAAGGGAAAGGATTTCCTTCTTCCTTTTCTTAAGGCTAAATAATATTTCATTGTACATATATACCACATTTTCTTTATGCTAAATTCCCTTTTGATTCCTGCAAGTTGATCAAAAGTAGAAAAGTAACTAGGAGACATGGTAGCATGAATTTAAGATCCAAAGCAAACAGAATTCACATCCTAGTGTGCTACTAACCTTGGAAAAGTGACTCAATCTACATCATATAATCACCATTGCTTTTTTGTGTGTGTTGTTAACATTTAAGATCTATACTCTTGGCAACTTTCAAGTATTGGGTTGGTCAAAAAGTTCATTTGGGTTTTTCCATAACATCTTATAGAAAAACCCAAGTGAACTTTTTGACCAACCCAATCTACAGTCCTGGATTATGAACTCTAACCACCATGTTGTACATTAGATCCCAAGAACTTATTCATATTATAACTAGACGTTTGTGCCCTTATAATACATTTTTAAAAGTAATTTAATTTCTTTCTTTCTTTTTGACTGTGCTGGGTCTTTGTTGTTGCCCTAGCTTTTCTCTAGTTGCAGAGAGTGGGGGCTGCTCTCTAGCTGCGGTGCCCGGGCTTCTCGTTTGGTGTCTTCTCTTGCTGCAGAGCACAAGCTCTAGGGCGCATGGGTTTCAGGAGTTGTGGCACGTGGGCTCAGCAGTTGCAGCTCCCAGGCTCTCGAGCACAGGCTCAGGAGTTATGGCACACGGGCTTAGCTGCTCCTTGGCATATGGGATCTTCCCTGACCAGGAATTGAATCCATGTCCCCGGTATTGGCAAGTGGATTCTTTACTACTGAGCCACCAGGAAAGCCCCAGAATAATTTTGAACATTTTCTTAGAAACTTATAACCAAATCTAACCAAATCTCCCCACCTCTCACCGCCACCGTGTTTTGCTCACAATAACTCTGATATGCACGGCACTTTGCACAACAGAAAGGATTTTTACTTTTATTCTCTTATGTCAGATCCACAGTGACTCTGTAATATAGAAATTAATGATTAACCCCGTTAT
Source organism: Antilocapra americana (assembly GCA_007570785.1). Classification (NCBI taxonomy): domain Eukaryota; kingdom Metazoa; phylum Chordata; class Mammalia; order Artiodactyla; family Antilocapridae; genus Antilocapra; species Antilocapra americana. Next base: position 1,645,175 of record ML663006.1, read on the forward strand.
CAGATATAGAAAGTGAAGCTCAGAGAGGCTGAGTGACTGGCTTAGGGTCACACAGCTGGTAAACCTTATTCCTCACAGCAGTAATATTACTCCCAGGCCTAAACTTCCGTTTTGCCTTCCTAGCCTGGTCTCAGCATCCCACAGTCATCATAAGCTTGCCGATGTCTTACAGTCTCTTTGATAGAGACATCATTTATTTATTTGTGTATATTTCCCTATCAGTTGAAAAGTTAGCAATGTGAATAAAGTGATGGCTGAGTTCAGGCTACAGTCCATAGGGTCATAGAGAGTCGAACACAACTGAAGCAAGTTAGCGTACACACGCGCACGGGTTGGTTTATCAGTAAGTATACCCTTAGGTCACTTAGATGCCAGGCTGTCAGGAAAAGCTAGCTAGGTCTCTACAAGCTCAACGATGCTGCTGTTGATGGTTTCCTTATGTATCACCCAAGCATGGCAAATGCAGTTACCCAATGACATCTGTGCCCAGACTTGAACTTATTTACAGTAACTACACCTGCTTCTCCAGTAAGGAGGTCCTGCGTAATTGAGTGGACCGGGCAGGAATTAGATCTGGGCCCATGATCTATACAGCCTGCCCATAGCTTAATCTATGTCAATTATTTCCACTGATCGCTGTTCTGTAGCAAAATTGAACCATGTGGCTTTTGGAAGGCCAAGAGAAGGGCCAGCAGCCGATACATTCAGAAGAGGGTCCTCAGGATAGCGTGACTCGTCAGTTTTGAGACGAGAATAGCTTTGGGAGTGGGCTTGGCTATTTTTTTTTTCCCATAAACTCCAAATGCTCTCTTCCCAGCACCCTGGGCATCTTCTTCTCCAAGAAGCTTTTCCTTCCCCTCCTAAAGGTATCCACCCTGTTTTGAGATATTCTTTATTTGTCCGTCTCTCTGACTGGCATTTCCTGGACATCAGGATTGTGTCTTGTTTATTTCTGAATTGCTAGCGTGTCAGCCAGTGCTGGGTACATGGCAGACGCAGAGGGATTGCTAAATTGTTGAACTGGAAGTAACGGAAAAAAAAAAAAAAAGAAAGGAGAAGAATGTCTCACTCCACCCTAAGGCTCCATGGCCTTCCTCCCCATAGCCTACCTCTTCCTTCTCACTAATGTCAGCCGAGGGTAAAGCATGGTTTGTTGTAAATAATGCATTTGGCATTCTGGAATTGAGACAGGATGTGAGAGCTAACCTGAAATGGCCTCGAAATAAACTCCTTTTAAAAAAATTGAAGTATAATTGATTTGCAGTGTTGTGTTTCAGGTGAGTGGCAGACTGATTCACTTATGCATATATATATCTGTTCTTTTTCAGATTCTTTTCCACTATAGGCTAGTATATTAAATATAATTCCCCATGATGTACAGTAGGTCCTTGTTTATCTCTTTTATATATGGTGGTGTGTATCTGTTAATCCCCAATTGCAAATTTATCCCTCTCCTCAACAAATTCTCAACTAGTATCCAAAGCCTTCTCTTCTCTCCTTTCTTTCTCCTCCCTCCCCTCCCCTCCTTTCCTCTTTCTCCCTCTCTCTCTTTCTTTCTCTAGGACCCTGAATATTACATTTGATCATATTTTTCTTTTGAAAGGTCCACTTGTATAATTAACACATAGAAGGTTCTGAGAAGCCCTATCATAATAAAGAAAGTAGAATCATTTTCTTCAACTCAATATTTTACTGATTATTTTGACCCTGGGACCATTTTATTTTTTCCCGATATTCCCTTCCTCCTCCCTCAACAAAGTCCCACTAGAAGTGTTTCTTCACACTCCTTCTTGTTTTATGGTGGAGGGGTGTGTGGCAGGCTGGATAAGGGGAGATTGATCTCTTTGGAGACCTTTATTGTAATAGTATCTTACAATATTACATTATTGTAAAAATGTAGTTGGCAATTCATCCCTGGGTTCTTTCATTCAAGTGTTCTCAGACTCATCTTGTATACTATTCATGACTGTTTTGGGTAGCAAGTGGTAGAAACCCAATCAAAAAAGAGAAAAAGAGGGGACTTCCCTGGGAGTCCAGCAGTTAGGACTCCATGCTTCCACTGCAGGGGGCTTGGGTTCAATTCTTGGTTGAAGAACTAAGATCCCACATGTGGAGGTATGTACTGCCCCACCCACCCCACCCCCCAAAAAAAAGAAGGGAAAAGAACCACAATTAATTTGTTGGATCATCTAACTGTGAAGTTCAGAGACGGACCTGGTTTTAGGACTATAACGACTCTATGAATTGCCCTTTCTCTCTTTTTATTTTTTTTTTTTCTTTCCATTTTTAGCTCCATTTCTCCTTCTATTTATACTGGTCTCATTTTCTTCTACAGCAACTCAATTTCCTTCTTTGGTGAGGGAGTGGGGAAGGAGCGGTGTGGTTAGAGGCAGTTTCAAGCTGATATTATCCTAACTTAGTCACTCCAGAGTAAAAAGATCTTTTTTTCTCTAGTATCTTTGTAAAAACTCCAGGCAAGGAATATGATTGGTTGGTTTGTGTTAACCCCTCCTCCTTTTTATGCCACTCATTCTGGTTATTGGGATGAGAGTCTACAATACCCGGTTTGGGTGGCATGCCTACACCTGTGGACAGGAGGCTGGAAGAGTTTGTCATTCTCAGCCCATCAAAACCTCACAGAATGGATTTCTCAAAGAAAGAGGGAATGTTGTTTCTAGAAGACAGCTAGACATGAAGTACCAGGCAGACTGAAATAGGAATTCCATTATACCTTCTTCTACTATCACCTTGTAATCTTTGACTTTTGTTTAGCAGCCATTCAAGAATTTATATTGTGCAAGATGGCAGAAATAATCATTTGGTCCTGAGTGGGGGCATACTAAGTTAGGGTGTCTCATTTGGGGGGCATGAAATTACTTGCATCCCCAAATTAACTGTCTCTTAGAACTGAGGCCTGTTAGGAGAAGGGAGAATGTTAAGTGTGTTACAGCCTAACCATTTAAGGAAATGCTCTTCAGATTAGTCCAACAGTTTACCACCTTGGGGAAGACCAGTATGGGTTTTCAGCTACTTATCATTCCCACAGTCCCCTTCCCTGAAGATTAAATGACCTTCTTCTGCAGTGGTACCTACCTGGACAGCTACATTAATCAGGGTTCTTTGGGGTTTGAGGACTCTATGCTCACTCAAACAAATCCTAGTTAAAAGGATTTTTATTGTAAGCTTATTCTCCATAATAGGGAATATTACTATCACTATTGATAACAGACCTGCAACACAAGAAGAAGGGTACTTTGAGAGATTTGAAGTTGAGAACTGGGAAGTAAAGGCCATCATTCCTCCTCCTGGGGGGGCGGGTGGTCCTGTGGTCCCTCTCATCGTTGCTCCCTTTTAAAGTCTTCGCCATTCTCGTTTAAAAATAAAAATACTTTGTTTTTTCTATTCTTTATCAATCCCCCCCTCCCTGTTTAGAATGTTATTATTATAGAATGTTGAGCAGAATTCCCTATGCTCTATCTATAGTAGGTCCTTGTTGGTTGATCATTTAAAATACACACTACTGGTGGCTTAGATAGTAAAGAATCTGCCTGCAATGTGGGAGACCTGGGTTTGATCCTTGTGTTGGGAGGATCCCCTGGAGGAGGGCATGGCAACCCACTCCAGTATTCTTGCCTGGGGAATGCCCAAAGACAGAGGAGCCTGGCTGGCTGCAGTTTGTGGGGTCTCAGAGTCACACATGACTGAGTGACTAAGTAGGAGCGGGAGGAACAAATTAAAAATAGATAACACATTCTCCTTCTTGCCCCAGCCTGTCACTGCTTGGGGTGGCTAGGCCTATGGCCTCATCACTCCCCATCATGACCTCTCTATTCCCGGTAACCGCCATCAACTAGCAGGTTGGTTTACTGCTTCTAAATTCTTGGAGCAGGATTTATGGCTGAATCATGTCTTGGTGGACAGAGCCTTATCTAACAGCATATGGATGGTCTCCTGTAGATCAGGTTACCTCCTCTGGACCAGCCTGGGGCTGGGAGCACAAGACCTACAGGCTTCTCACTGAGGGCTATGGACCAGGATTCATCTCGAACCTCTTTCTTACTCCAAACAATTCAAGTAAGACACTGAGCTAGCATGACCCACGTTTTTAATAAAATAAAGACACTATGGCAACCAAAAATGTCCTTAGACATTGTCAAATACCCTCCAGAGAACTAAATTATCTTCCTCAGTTGAGAACCCAGGTCCTAGAGTAAGAAAATGACAAAATAGGTGCTGACTCGGTTTCGGCTGAGACCATAGCTGTCAAAGGACCTCCGTGTTTCAAAGCAAAATGCTAAATCACCTTAGCGAGATTTTCAAAGGAAGTATCTAAAAACCAAATGGTTGTCCCAACAGTGTTAACCCATGGGTGCTTCAGGGTGAGCCTTCTTCACCCCCACTTCCAGCCCAAGCCATGACTTCTTCCCCGATTTCTTCTTCCCACTCGTTCTTGGCCTGTTCAGGAAGGGGATGGTAGTGTCCACGGTCCACTCATTTATCATCTTAGTCATTTTGTTTTTCACTCCACAGGCTGCCCTGTCCCTATCTAATCAGGGGGCTGCTTCCTGTTTTTGTTCACTGCCATTCGTCCTGCGGGAGCGATTTTTATCATCAAACAATATGAAAATAGAATGCTAGGAATTGGCACCCCTCTCCTGTTGGGAGGCCGTGGGCCTAGCCAGTTGGCTTGGGCAGAAGATACGGAAACAGCAGGAGACCCAGCCGTGTATTGTGTGCGGGACAAATACCAAAGCATGCCTCTAGTTCCCTTCACATGGAGGCCTCTCAAAAAAAGAAAAATAATGATGCAGTTTGTTTAAACCTAAAGACATGTATTTACAAGCACTTCATGGTCCTTCTTCCTGGGGAGCTGGGGGCAGTTTTCATAGTTTGATGGATGGGTTCCTTCTGCCATCCGAAATGTGCACAAAGGTGGGCATTCCCATTCAAGGGTGGGCCTTAGCTTCCTCCCTGGTCAATGTCTGCCGCCGGGAAGGAGTCATGGTTCTCAGTGTTGCAGTAGAATGGTGGCATGTGGGTGAGATTTCGAGGTGAGCAGGAAAACTCAATGATATGATGTTCTTAAAAAAGCAGTTTTCTCTATAGGCTCATCAGTTTTTGCCATTGCATGAACTTAGGGGACTCATGATCTGCCTGGTGGGAGGAAAGGTGAAATGTTGGGTTTGGGCTCATGGGTCAAGCACCTATGGGGTGCCTAACATCAGTTGTTATTATTGTTTAGTTCCTCAATCATGTCTGACTTTTTGCATCCCCATGGACTGTAGCCCACCAGGCTCCTTCCTCTGTCCACGGGATTCTCTAGGTAAGAACACTGGAGTGGGTTGCCATTTTCTGCTCCAGGGGATCTTCCTGACCCAGGGATCAAACTCATGTTTCCTGCTTGGCAGGAGGATTCTTTACCACTGAGCCACCAGGGAGGCCCATCAGGTACCAGTAGAGCTGCTTCAAGGGAAGAGCAAGACTCAGCAGATCGAGAAGGAGAAAGCGTGGTCACTCTGTTCCTTTCAAAAAGGTTACCACTTCCTTTAAAAACAAAAATCAGCCACATTTCTATTCCTTTTGCACATTCATTGATAAACCCTGCTTCTCCTTCTCTTTTTTTCTCATTAAAAAAAAAAAAAATGGAGTTCAACACCCCAGTCATCCCATTAATTACATAGCATTACAAATCTGACCTGTGGTTGTAAATATGTGGCTTGCATGCCTTTATTCTCTATCCCAGACCCACGGCAGACATTGCTGATCAATCATGACATTCTTTCTCCCATTTGTTGCTGTGGCTTTAGAATCATTCCTAGAACATCATTCCAAAGTAAAAAAAATCATCCCCTCCTGTCCCTCTTGGAAGATCCCTTTCCTTCAGAAACTATCATAAGCTCAACAGGCAGAAAATCAGTTGAACTGATTCACACATATGCCAACAGTTCTTAACCTTTTCCTTTCTGGTGGCTCAGTCAGTAAAGAATCCACCTGCAATGCAGGAGGCCCATGTTCAATGCCTGGGTTGGGAAGATCCTTTGGAACAGGAAATGGCAACCCACTTCAGTATTCTTGCCTGGGAAGTCCCATGGACTAAGGACAGAGGAACCTAGTGGGCTACAGTCCCTGGGGTCGCAAGGGTCGGACACGACTCAGCCACTGAGCCACCAGAGTTGCCAGATAAAATACAGGACACTCAGTGAAATTGGAATTTCAGATAAATAGCTAAGAATTTTACTTTAAGTATATCCTCACGTATTGCAAAGGACATCCTTATACTTAAAAATATTGTTCTTCTGAAATTCAGATTTTCCTGGGAGTCTTATATTTTTAATTGTGAAATCCGTGTCCACTACCTAACACCCACTTTTAGAAACAGAGTTGGGAGACTCTAACCTGTATAAATCTGTAAGGTCATCATTTCAGGCCCGAACCAAGAGGTGAGATTTCTACTAGTAGACCTTGGGAGGGGAACTATTTTGCCACCAGCTATGGTGGGAGGTGAAAGTCTTTGTCTTAATATTACACTCCATCCTCCTACTCAGTCTATAAAACAAATAGTGGATACTGAGACATATTGAGCTCACAAAACTCAGTAGATTTGCATAGTTAGACCCTTCAGCATTGTCTTGGGAGTGGGAGCTGGCTAGACAACCTGTTTCTAGCCAACCAAGGTTCCCTGGAACCAGCTGTGTTTTTGAGGATGTGGAGTTATAGCTCAAGGGCATAGTGGGAAGGATCAGAGAGGAGAAACAGAGGCAGAGTCCCCCAAGGATCTGATTTCTATGTAGGATTTAAGATAATGAAAGCTGGAATTAAAACACTCCACCATGGCTTCACTGGCTGTGTCTACAGCGCTTTCTCCAACAGAGCTGGTCTTCACCGGGCAGTCCAGGCATGGCCTCCCTACTTGTCTCCAGCAGGCACACATTTCAATGGAGTCACCACGCCCTACAAGATGTGACCTATTTTATGGACCACCCTTGATTTTAAAGGGTGCGAAGGTGGCAGATGGGCACGGAGAGTCGAGAACAAGTTCTCTGCCTCACCAGTAGTCCCTCCAATTTTCTGCACATTTGAGTCATGTGCAGAGGTTTTACCAGTCCTGCTGTCCTGAAGTCATGGCTCAGACCCATCAGATCAGAAGGTCTGGGGATGGGGACCAGGCGTTGCTAGAAGGTCTCCAGGAGATTCCCATGTGCAGCCACGTTTGTGAACTACTGGTCTACGCTCAACATGCTTCTCCTGCTCCAGCAAATGCCATCTCAGCTAGACGTCCATGGATATGACGGGGCGGGCGGTGGTGGTAGTGGTGGGGGATATGGGAAGTCGCCCTTCCTTGTCAGTCCAGGGGGAGGAAGAGGGAGGAGGGAGGGGGGGTCCCCTCAGGATAGAGTGGCATTGTTTTATATCAGTTTCTGGCTTTCTAGCTTGGCTGGGTTGGCAGAACAAAGAAGGCTTCATGCAGGACAAAAGCGCACTGTTTCACCTAATGAGGAACAGTTGAGAGGTCTGGTGACAGAGCCCCATCAGTGAGGGACAGAGGGCGGCAGAAGAGAGGGGCTGTCGGGCCGCCTAATGAAGACCAGTTGAGAGGTGCCGGCCAGACACCAGACTCGGCTTTCTTTGTGAGGCCCCAACACTCACCCCCCACCTCTCCTGTCTCAAGAGGCTTGGCCCTGCTTCCAGAGAGAGAGAGAGACAGAGACAGGCTTAGATTCATCTGTCACGGTGACGGGTCCTGACCTCATGACCTCTTGAGCCGTGCCCTCCGGCCCCTGGATTTGACCTTTCCAAAGAACCCCCGGTCCTCATCCAGAAGGTCCCTATTGACTACCTGCTAGTGGCCACCTGCTGAAGCAGCCCCTGAGAAATGAAAGCCGGCAAATGGTCCACCCGGGACCCTTTGAGGCCTTGCTGGATGGAGTGCTGTGTGCGGGCCCCTGAACCAATCTCTCTAATTGTGTGACAAGATGCCTTTCTACTTCTTTTTAAGGGCTTCGAGCTTTGTTGAACCTGGGGGCTTGTGAAGAACAGCACTGTGAGACCGAGAAAGAGACAGAGTTGTTGGGAGGACCTCTGAAGTCCTCCTGCTTGGCTGAGGGTCTGGGTGGGAAGAGGGGAATGGGTGCAAGCAGGTGAGCTGGAAGGATGTTCCTCTCGCAGGGCACTGGCTTCTGGAAACACAGCCACTCTGCGGTCTTTATTGGAACAGTGTGTATCACTCCATAAACAGGCTGGTGTTTAGCCAGACCCTTGAGTCCTTCCCTTAGTCACTGTAGAGATTGTACCACATGGAGCTGCCATTTTTTTCGTGGTTAAGATGGTCAAACATTGGCAATTTCATAGCATTTAAGCTAATGAGGGGGCTTCCTTGATAGCTCAGTTGGTAAAGAATCCGCCTGCAATTGCAGGAGACACTGATTCGATTCTTGGGTCGGGAACAGCTCCTGGAGAAGGGAAAGGCTACCCACTCCAGTATTCTTGGGCTTCCCTGGTGGCTCAACTGGTAAATAATCCACCTGCAATGCAGGAGACCCTAGTTCAGTTCCTGGGTTGGAAAGATCCCTGGAGAAGGGAAAGGCTACCCACTCCAGTATTCTGGCCTGGAGAATTCCATGGACTTCCATGGGGTCACAAAGAGGCAGACACGACTAAGCAACTTCCACTTTCATTTTCAAGCTAATGAGTGAAATTGGATAAATTGGATCTTCTTTAAAAAAGAAGTGATGATATAACAGTTACCTATTACCCCCCAAATTAGAGGCTTAAAAGGGCAAACACTTATCATCTGACAGTTTCTGTCAGTTAGGACTTTGGGCTGCTTAGCTGGGTGAGTCTGGCTCAAGGGCTCTCTTGGGGGTGTTGTCAAGATGTCAGCTCGGGCTGCAGTTTCCTGTGAAGGCTTGACTGTGGTCAGAGGAGCCACTTCCAAGATGGTTCATTCACATGGCTGTTGGCAGTTTTCTTGCCACAAGTGGACCCCTCCATGGGGCTGCTTGAGTGTCTTCATAACATGGCAGCTGGCTTCCTTCCAAATGAATGATCCAAGAGAGTGTGATGAGGAAGCAGTATTGCCTTGTCTAGCTTTGGAAGTCACACTTTGATGCTTCCACAATATCCTATTGGTTACGAAAGCCAGCCCTATTCACCAGAGGAGAGGAGCATACACATATGTGAATGGCAAAGGCCAAGAGGCTTGGGGGCCCATCTTGGAGGTTGGCTACCACGGAGGGACCTCGTTTCTTACCTTCCTCTGCAATGTAATGATTTACTGCTCCCTGGTCACTTTCTCTCCCCACTTCCTGATGCATCTTCATGTTATTTGAAGACTTAATCTCTCTGTCAGCTCTCTTCCTGCCTCCACTATGCTAAATGGGAATCTGGGTTACCCAAGAGCTTTTAAAGCTTGTAGCTGGACAAGTAGCAGGAATAGACAGGGTCAGCAAGCACGGACATCCTTTTCTGTTCAGCTGCCAAGATTTTGGTGCCCAAATCCTCTTTTAAGAGAATTTCAAATTTGACAAAGAGGAGCATTGGCATGGCATTTATTGTGTGATTAATTTATCAAATATATTTAAGCCTCCCAAGAAACTCTAGCTTATACATTTCCTCACCAGCAAGCACAGAACAAGGTAGTGAAAGATGCTAATATTTATTGGGTGTTTACTGCATGCTGGACCCTTGACTGAAGGCTTTGCCTGCCTTATCTCATTTAATTCTCATCATAACCCTGGACTGTCGGCACTACTATTATCTTAGTTTATAGAAAATGAGGTTCAGAAAAGTTGGACTTGTCCACTGTCACATGGCTGTTTTGAGCAGTAGGGTTTGAACACCCATGTGTGACTTTGGAGTCTGGCTTAGAACCATGATAATGAACCGGTTTGAATGAAGGGGAGGGAGGCTCTATTGGATGACCGTTCACATCCGTTCCATACTATGACTCAGTGATTCCAAACGTTGGTTCCTACTGTCATGGCAGGTGAGCTTCTTTGGAAGCTGACTCTGAAATGGAGATTAGCATGCAGGAAGTTTACTAAGGAGACGTCTTGGAGCCAATAACTGTAAAGGGTAGGGAACCAGGATTAGGTGGAGAAAGAAGCTGAGCTTTGCGTGAGCCCAGGAAGGGCCTCAGCAGCTCATGGGGCATCTGGAGCTCAAACGGGTCCTTCACAGATGTCCCAGGGTGGGGTTAGGAGTCTGGTCTCTTACATCGTGGTGTTGATCAGTTACCTAGTGTGGGCTCTAGACCTTCTTCCATCTTGGAAATATCCAAAGAGGGCTAACTCCAGAGGACCGTCTTTCAGCATCACTCCCAAGCAACAGCAACAATACAATCTTTCCTTTATGAAGGGGGATCTAGGGGTTATGTTGTAGTGTTTGGTGTCGGTTTCTAATATAATTAAGAAAGTTTAAGTTTATAGACCCAGATTCACAGGTGCACATACAGGCACATACATATACACACCTGCACTCGTAATGGGCAATTCTAGGCAGCAGTAAAGAATAAATTCAGCTGTAAGAACTCACTCGAATATTCAGAAGAAGGGACAAAATACATCTGAGAGCTTCACAGGAATGTCTGTCATTTGCAGTGTCCCACTATCTGTGTTAAATTCATTCACTACTGCCCTCAGCATAGATATACCCAGTCACCAAACAAAATATCTGTATACAACACTGCTATGTTTAAAATGGGTAACCAACAAGGCCCTACTGTATCACACAGGGGACTCTGCTCAGTGTTCTGTGGCAGCCTGGACGGGAGGGGAGTTTGGGGGAGAATGGATAGATGGATATGTATGGCTGAGTCTCTTTACTGTTCACCTGAAACTATCACAACATTGTTAATTGGCTAACCCTCAATACAAAATAAAAAGTTAAAAAAAAAGAATATCTATATACATGGTACGTAATGCAGCAACATATATAGAACACACACTTATTTATAGACACGATTTATTCACACACTACATTAACAAGTGCCTACAATATCCACACATGTGTTTGTAGATATTCACAGCACATATAGGCCCATTCAGGGCTTCCCAGGTGGCTCAGTGGGTAACGAATCTGCCTGCAATGCAGGAGATGCAGGAGACGTGAGTTCAGTCCCTGGGTCAGGGAGATCCCCTGGTGGAGGGCATGGCAACCCTCTCCAGTATTCTTGCCTGGAGAATCCTGTGGACAGAGGAGCCTGGAGGACTACAGTCCATAAGGTCACAAAGAGTTGGACACAACTGAAATGACTGAGCATGCCTGCACATATGCCCATTTTAACACAATACACAGCTACATGCACCCAACAAACATACAGATGGTGGGTTGGCCTGAAGTCAGTAAGAAATGAAAGATGAAATTATCTTTTTTATAAAAATAAGAATATGGTTGATTTACAATATTGTATTAGTTTTAGGTGTGTAGCAAAGTGATTCAGTTATACATATATATAGCTATACATATACATATGTAAATATGTATATGTATTCTTTTTCAGATTCTTTTCCGTTATAGATTATCACAAGATATTGAGTTCTGTTTCCTGTGCTTATCTATTTTACATATAGTAGTATGTATATATTAATTCCAAACTCTTATCCAAAATTGTCTTTGAAAAATTGATTAAATTACCACATTTTGAGAGACACATGGGGAACTAGACCAGTTTGGGGAACAACAGCACATTTTACAGCTGGAGCCCTCCCTGGGTCATAAAATGTTCATTGAGGAAAATGGACGTGCAGTGTTCAGTTTATATTACTTACTTTATCCCTCTGTGTCTCTGTGTCTTGTCTCTCTCCTCTCCCCTATCTGTCTCATCCTCTCTTGCAGTAGTTGAATTAGCATCAGATGAGGATGAGATGGTTAGATAGCATCACCGACTCAATGGCCATGAACTTGAGCAAGCTCTGGGAGATACTGGAGGACCGAGGAGCTGGTGTGGTACAGTCCAAGGGGTCGCAGAGTTGGACATGACTTAGCAACTGAATAACAACCAAATAGACACATGATGTTTCTGCACCACATCATGTTATCTACACACACACACACACGCGCACACACACACACACCAGCGATGGAAGAGAATTCCAGTAAAGATGTAAAGTCAAGAATCCCTGCCTTTCTGAGCCCAAGCCAGCAAATCAGCGGAGAAGCGCCCATAGCCGTGGACCAAAGGCGCTGGGTCTGTTGTTGTCCTCATCACCTCTGTATCAGGGTGCTGTGTCTACAAGCCTGATTGTCAAAAAGAGAGCAGTGTGAAAAGAGATGACTAGACAGGTCTCGCAAAGGTCTCAGAGTGATTGGCAGTCAGTCTCTTATCCTGGGAGCAAACTCGTTGTAAGTTTGGAGGGCCTCAAGGTTACCTCTCACTGTCACCCATAGTTGGAACAGAGCTTTCTTCTTCTGTTCTTCCCCTTAAGCAATCAACTCCTTATTTCCCTTTCCCACGCCCTGAACCCTCTCTCTCTCTGCCTGTTCGCCTTACATTGTTTTGAACCGACCATCCTTTTCCCACCTGTCCGAGATCAACTCTCTTCTCTCTCTGGAAGATCCATCCTGATGGTGGGCTGCCCATCTGTGAGTTCACCCTTCATTTCTCATCCAGGGTTTCCTTCTGTTCCCATTTCAGCATCTTCCTTCTGTATTCCCACAGCCCATAACTCTCAGGCCAGGGGATTAATGTGGTGATTTATCTGCAAAATTCCTTGAGTGAGAGATGAGGAGGGAGGAAAGCCCAGAGAGACCTTTGTCCCTGCATACTGAGTGACAATTCTGTACATTTAGCAAATGATAAAATAAGCTCTGAGAGTCTGGAATGGGGGGACGTGACCAGATGGTTTGAGTCCAGTTAGAAGGTATTGTCAGTCTGGAAGTTCTAAGATTTCCTCTCCATCCTCTGCCCGACCTGTATGTATAGCCTGGTCCATTTTTGTTAGCAACGTAGCTCTCAGATATACATCTCCCTTCTGCAGTCCTATATCCCTTAACTCTCAGGCCAACTCATCTACCTTCTTTCAAGACCCCCTCACCCCCATGGAAATACCTGGTGGTTCCATTAGTTAACCACTTGACCATACTTATAAACAGCCATGGACAAAAAGACCAAAGAAACTGTCTTCTTGTATCATTGATCAAGGAAGGGGTAAGGAAAAAAACAGGAAGAAGGGATAGAAACAAAAAGTGTGATCAGGACTTCCTTGGTGGTCCAGGAGTTAGAAATCCATCTTCCAATGCAGAGGACGAGGGTTCAATCCCTGGTCATGGACCTAAGATCACATATACCATGGAGCAACTAAGCCCGCATGGCACAACTAAGACCCAGTGCATCCCAAAATAAAATAAATAAGTAAAATAAATATATTTTAAAAAGTGTGATCAAAATCTCTTTCCCACCCAACTTTGACCATGATAGTTACCATTTGTGGTGAATATCCCTAAAGATTTCCACAAAGATAACTCCATTCACTACCTGTTGTTCCTTCTGTCGTAGGTGACTTTTCTACTAGTTGGGAAGTGCTAATGCAACAGCATTGGCTTAAGGCTCAACATTCAGAAAACCAAGATCATGGCATCTGGCCCCATCACTTCATGGCAGATAGATGGGGAAACAGTGGAAAAAGTGTCAGACTTTATTTTTTTGGACTCCAAAATCACTGCAGATGGTGACTGCAGCCCTGAAATCAAAAGACGCCTACTCCTTGGAAGGAAAGTTATGGCCAACCTGGATAGCATATTGAAAAGCAGAGGTATTACTTTGCCAACAAGTGTTCGTCTAGTCAAGGCTATGGTTTTTCCAGTAGTCATGTATAGATGTGAGAGTTCCACAGTGAAAAAGGCTGAGCACCAAAGAATTGATGCTTTCGAACTGTGGTGTTGGAGAAAACTCTTGAGAATCCCTTGGACTGCAAGGAGATCCAACCAGTCCATCCTAAAGGAGATCAGTCCTGGGTGTTCACTGGAAGGACTGATGTTGAAGCTGAAACTCCAGTACTTTGGCCACCTCATGTGAAGAGTTGACTCATTGGAAAAGACCCTGATGCTGGGAAGGATTGAGGGCAGGAGGAGAAGGGGACGACAGAGGATGAGATAGCTGGATGGCATCGCCAACTCAATGGATATGGGTTTGAGTGGACTCTGGGAGTTGGTGATGGACAGGGAGGCCTGGCGTGCTACAATTCATGGAGTCACAGAGTCAGACATGACTGAGCGACTGAACTGAAGGCAACAGCACACCTCTTCTGGCTGTCTTAGGATCCCACGCCATCTGCAAGTCAACCAGCCTAGACCAAAGGCATCATTTGTTGATGTAACATTAAAAAAAAGGAGCCCAAAGAATGCTTCCTTTTTATTTCTCTTTAGTCCTTCTCTTAATAATGGCATTTCAAGGGCTCTAGAACCTCAGTGCGGAGGGAGGTGGCAATGCCCCTGAGATAGGATAAATATGCTAGGGATTGCTTGGAGGGAGATTGTGGCGCCTGAATTGTGTGCTTCCTATTTAACGTATATGTAGAGAATTTAGAAAAATGGTACAGGTGAACCTATTTGTAGGGCAGGAATAGAGATGCAGACATAGAGAACTGAAGTGTGGACATGGGGGTGGGGAGGGTGGAGTGAAATGGGACAATAGGATTGACGTACATACACTACCATGTGTAAAACAGGCAGCTGATGGGAACTTGCTGTAGTACAGGGAGCTCAGCTTGGTGCTCTGGGATGACCTAGAGGGGTGGCATGGGGAAGGGTGGGAGGGAGGTTTAAGAGGGAGGGATATATGTATCCATAGAGCTGATTCATTTCATTGTATAGTAGAAACTAACACACTATTGTAAGGTAACTATACTCCAATGAAAAAAAAAGACAACAAATGTACCAGTATTGGTTTCTTACCTTATGATAAAGGTACCAAAGTTGAGTTGGGTGTTCACAGTAGGGGAAATTGGTGAGGGGGAGATAGAGAATGCTCTGTATTATCTTTTCAACTTTTCTGTAAATCTAAAATGATCCTAAAATGTAATATAAAAGCATTTGCATGCACTGGTATCAATAAAAAAGGCGCCAAATAGAGACCCTCTAAGAAAAGGTAAAGATCCCTTGGAGAAGGGAGTGGCTGCCCACTCTAGTATTCTTGCCTGGAGAATCCCATGGACTGAGGAGCCTGGTGGGACTGGGCTACAGCCCATGGGATTGCAAAGAGCCAGACAGGACCGGGTGACTAACACACACACACACACACACACACACACACACACACACACACACACA